>ML432105.1:0-21560 GCA_005239525.1 Nicotiana knightiana | reverse complement strand
TCTCTCAAGTAATTATGATAATTTACTAGACGCACTCTCTCAAGTTACGCTAGCTAGATTTCATTACAGTTCACTTTAGATTGCACCCGAAGTATCATTATTTCTAATCCAACTTCTAACCCTCGGTTATGACTTTCGTCTTTACTCTGGGGGTGGTGTTGTTCAAACAATTACATAAGTATGCACTCTCTCTCAAGTAGATACATACTAAATAGGCACAGCTAATTGATGGCCATTCAATTAACTACAACAAGAACGTAGTTGAACAAATAGAGATGATCAATCAACCAAACTATATTAATATCAACATAAGTTTATCCCCCAACGGGTTCCACCCAAAACCCTAGATTAAGAAAATTAGCTACTCATATTCATAAGAATCAATTCTAAAATAACTTGCATAATTGAATTACAGAGTAATGAAGTAAGGAGATAAAAATCAGTGTTTCTTCTTTGCTGAGTAGTAATCCACAGGCTTTTCTTCACTTTAATCTCTTCCTCCCCCTTTCAAGTTGTGTTTTTAGGTCTATTTATATGTTTGGTACAAACCCTAAACATATAGGAGACTTCTATTCAAACCGGGAAACACTTAAAATCTTCAAAACTCGGATTGGACCAGACCAGGGACCTGGCTTTATGGCCCAAACGCCTGGATAAAGTCAGGCCAGGCCTGGCGTTATGGCTCTAACACCTGGATAAAGCCAGGCTAGGCCTGGCCTTAAGGCTCAAACGCCTGGATAAAGCCAGGCCAGGCCTATCCTTAAGGCTCAAACGCCTGGCTATAGCCCGGTGCACTCCTCTTCGCCTCTTGAGCGTACTTTCGACGTTTTTGCATCCATTTAGCTCGACTTCCATCTCCAATCACCTACACATGAAATAGACTCTATTATGCACATACAAAGTGTATTTTTATCATTAACGCACATAAAATGTAAAGCATATAACGTGTTAAACCATGAAATCTAGCCACACATCAGAAGCCAAAGGGAAGTGGAGAGAAAAATTACCCGAGGTTCTATGGGCATATCGGACGACATATAAGTCCAGTACCGGACAACTCCATTTTCTTTAGTGTATGGCTCCGAAGCCTTAATACATGTCGAAGTCGGAGAGCCCAGCGCCAGGTTTTGACATGCAAAGGAAGAATCAAACCACGAGGCAATAAATATCGGCCTCGAATTGTTAGATGAAAGACGAGAAGCGGCGCTCGTTCGAATGGCTGCGCAAAAGAAACGAATCGAGAGGTATTACAACAGAAGAACCAATCTTCGACACTTCAAAGTCGGGGACTTGGTCTTAAGGAAAATCACCATCAATACTCGAGACCCTAACGAAGGGAAACTCGGTCCTAACTGGGAAGGACCCTATCAAATCCTCGACATAGTCGCGAAAGGATCGTACAAGCTTGGAATAATGGACGGCGAGCGATTGTCGAATAATTGGAACATATCACTCCTCAAACGATATTATTGCTAAGGTATGGATTTCTCCTTTTTCATTTATTTAAATATTCGAAACTAACTTGTTGCAGGTATCCGGTCCAAGAAATCGAGACCTCACGTTTTAAAGTACACGTTGCACTCTTTTTCCCTTAGATCGGTTTTTATCCCAAATGAGTTTTTTCCGACAAGGTTGTTAATGAGGCAACAACTATGTGCTACCTGGGGATAACTCACAGTATCCAAGGCTTCTTTGCAATCAACCTCGAATAGGGGCATCATCCTCGGATGTTATGTAAATGGGTCTCGATAGGAAGAATTTTGTAATGGGACAAACGGTCGAATGAACCGTGTCCATATAGATTAGGCCAGTCCCGACAACAAAACATGTACGCATGTATGAATAATACAAAAAAACACTCTTTTTTTTATCAAACATCCCGTGTTTGAAGAAGAATTTCCATTATACGAGTCATGTACTTATGATCTATTATGCAAAACTAACACTTGTGAAAAATGGCCCAAGGGCCAAGTGCAAGCATACCTCGAACATTAGGGGACTACCTACTCGAGCTATCTAAGTTCGAAATCATGACACCTCAAAGAGGCACCCCTCGATATATAGGCCAAGGTCATCGCACTCGGGGACTAACATTTTCGAAATGTCATCGAGAAACAAATCCAAAAGACATACCCGAAGGCTATGGCCATATTAAAAATAACGGTCAATAAAAAGTCTCGGCCGAAATAATACGGCTCGGAGACGTCCGACTTTCCCCTTAAACTAAAGGCCTTCAAATACTTTGAAAAACCGGTTAAATAAGGCTATCCTCGGCAAAGCAAACAAAAAAAGGCTTCGATAAAATCAGCCCTCAAATAAAGGCTTCGATAATATCAGCCTTCGAAAAAGCCGCAAGAGGTATTAAATTATCTTAACACAAGCGAGTTAAGAAAAAAAAAATTGAGTTCCGACCATCGAAACCTCAAAAAACCCAACGGGTACAAAAAATACATGCTAAGGCATAAAGAAATTTTCACTAACTCTTTTAGCCGAAAAAGGGAATAATTATAGCCGTTTTTAGAGTCCGAATTGGCCCAACTTAATAAGCCTAAGGGCCGACCTAAAAGAGCCTAAGAGACGATTTAAAGAGCCTAAGGGCCAATATAAAAGAGCATAAGGGCCGATCTAATAAGCCTAAAGGCCGATACAATTAGAGTTCGAGACCTTGCTCTCGCTCAATTCGAACCCAAGGGTTCAGTTATTACGAGCTTAAACAAATGATTAACTACAGCTCGAAGATTCACATAAAAGGTATAGCGGTAATCTCGAGATACCTAACAACCATATGTTGAGAACCTTAGGGTTCACTTTATCCTAAAACTCAAGATTCATTTGGACTTGACCATTGAATATAATTCGTCGGTCAGTTGGATTAAGCCACCCCCGAGATAAGTTCTCAAATGAGTCTCAGATGCGGGGACTTACCTTCATAGTTGGAAGACTTGCCCTTGTAAAAATGAAGAGCCTAAGGGTTTATTTCGATCACAAGTTGAAATTAAGCAATGAAAATCTTTCATCAGGAACAAATAAACATATAAGGGACAGGGAAGAAAAACTCATGAAGGCAACAAAGGAAAATTTTTCAGTATATCAAAATATATGTGCACAAAGGGCTAGCCAGGGCCTTATAAAAGAAAAAAGAAAAAAAAAAGTTACAATCTAGTTATGATCGGGGCTAGTTCCCTCAATACCGACCTCCTCCCGAATGGCTTCTTCGTGGGCATCTTCTTCAGCAACCTCACCTCTGTCTTCTCCATTACTGAACCCCCCATCATCATCATCATCGAAAGAGATGAGCTGCATGGCTTCGGTCTCGAGCTCTTTCGCCCGAGTAATCTCTTCGGAGAGGTCAAAACCTTGAGCATGAATTTCCTCGAGGGTTTCCCTCTAGGATTGGCAATTCGCCAAATCACTGCACCACTGCTCCCGATTAGAAACCTCCCTCAGGTGGGTTTGAACAACTACGGCATCAGCCCGGTACAATGCTATCGATTTGCTTGCCTTGGCCTTAGTCTTTTCGATCTCAGCCTTGGCCTTGCTGAGCCCGGCTTTGAGCTCTTAGACCCTTTTGGCTTGAGCAGAACCTTTTTCTCTAAGGTCTTGGAGTTGGGCCTCCGCCGAAGATAACTTGGCCAAAGCTTCTTCCTTTTCAACAACAAGACGATCCATCCTAGCTTTCCACCGATCGGAGTCGATCTTAACCTGGTCGACCTCCGCCCAAAGAAGACCGATCTTCTCCAAGACATCAAAGTGTTAGCTTCTACAGTGGAGTCGATTCCATATCGAATCACAAGGGCGGTTATCTGCTTGTCCAACTCGGCCTCGTCTTCATGATCCCGTCGTCATGAGCCTTGGCCAGGTCCGCTTGAAGGTCCTTTATGACCTCTTCCTTTTGGCCACAAAGAATCTTCATATCATTCCTCTCTTCCGAGACCCTTCGAAGATCGGCTTAGCATTGACTAAGGTCAGCTCGGAATTTGGCAAAAGCCTATACGAGGAAAAAGAACACAAGCTAGAAAGAATAACCTTGGAAAAAAGGATGAAGAGGAATAACCAATAAAACAACAAGCACTTACCTTGGAAAAAAGACGTTGAGCTTCCGCCATGAGGATCGAAGCATCAGTGATATCGGAGGCATCATCGACCCCCACGAAAGTATCCCAAAAAGGATAGACAGAACTACAGCCTCCGCCAATCTCGAGGGTCTTCAGCCTTTGGGCATCCCTTATTGCCTTTTAAGAGAAGACCGGCATTGAAGGCATTTGACCTATTGTCATGGCCCTGAGCGAATCGCTCGGAGCGCTCTGTCCGATCCTCCTGGTTTCAGAACCGGCCCCGCCTCGTGTAGAAGTTGATGATCGAGACATCGTCTCGACCTCAGGAGACATGGGGTTCGCCCCCGAACTTTTCTTCGAAGCCTCCTTAATGTGAGACTCGGTTGTAGCAGGCGGCAGCTCAGAATCTGGAGCAACCTCGGTAGGCTTTCTGGGGCGAGCTATTAACGCCGAGGTTCCTTCTTCTTCGTCCTCCTCATCCTGGTCCCTCAACGTTTGGACCGCTCCCACAGAGAGTCTGGCTATTTTTCTCCCCACCCTTCGAAGTTTGGGTTTGGAGACCTCAGATTGGGAGTGATTTTACCTTTTCTTGTCCTTTTCCAGCCTCAGAACCAGGTACATAGCTCGCCACCTTCGCTCGAAGGCCTCATAAAGGCATCTTTGGTCAGCCCTGCATAAACAGAAGATTAGTAATGGAGAAAACGGGAAATTACTTCGGAATACGAAAGAAGAGACCTTACCGTGGTTTTTGGCCTCCCACTTGCCTTTAGCCAAATCCCTCCACACTCGTTCTACACGAGTCGAGGTGGAGGCAAGCTTGTGGATCCAGTCTTCAAAATCAGGCACCGCCTCAGGCATCCAAGGGTCGGCTGCATGGTCGAAGAAAAATGTTAGACAAGATCGAAAGAGACACAGAACCAAAAGAACAAAAAGTCACTTACGTTTGGCTTTCCACTCCTCGGGAAATGACATCTTTTCTTCTGGTATTATATCACAGGTCCTCACCCGTATGAATCGACTCATCCAGCCCCGATCTTTTTCCTCGTCAATATTCAAGAATAGGGCTTTGTTTGCTCGATAGTTAAGTCTGGTTAGCCCTCGATATAATCGAGGCCTGTATAACCGAATAAGGTTGTCCAATGTGAACTCCAACCCCCTGGCCTCGTTGGATTAGCATGATCACTATGCGCCAAAGTGAGGGATGGAGCTAACCGAGAGTAACCTCGTACCTCTACAGAAGTCAAAAATCACTGGGTCGACGGGACCCAATGTGAAGGGGTAAGTGTAAACATTCGAGAACCCCTTTCACATATGTGGTGATACTCTCTTCAGGAGTAGGAATTTGCAGCACCACCTCCGGACCCCATCTGCAGTCCTTCTTCATGGCATCGACCTGGCCCTCGGTAATTAAACACATGTACACCGACACATGTTCGCATCGGCTCGACATCGATGAGGGGTTATCAACTTTAAAAGCAATTCTAAGGACACATGGGACGGGTACATATTCATGGACGGCCGGTTCTGCTTGCATTTTATCACCTGCCAGCCGAGAAGAAGAAGAAGAAGAAGAAGAAGAAGAAGATGGAGCTTTCTCCTTTTGCGGTACTGTTTTAGAGGTCTTCGCCATTTACGTATGAGTGGGGAGTAAAAAGAAGGTTTAGAACTGGCGGCACCGGTGGAACAACGGTGGTTTAGTAGGCTGCGATGAGAGAAAAGCGAGAAGGGTTGTGAACTCAACAGTTTATGATCAAAGCAAAGTAAAGTTTGAATCTACTAAGGAGATGATATTTATAGGTTTAAAACGGCGGTTTGGTTCCACTAGTGGCCGATCGACGACTGACATGCATTGATGGTTTTTGGGAACCGAACCGAAGGGACGTTTCGGTCACATCCATCGCTTATGTCATGAAAATGACGTCACGATCGAGATATTGAAAAATCGAGGTTCAAGTCGTTTACTTGTCATTTCATTCTAAGAAACGGCGGGACTGTCTGTATGCAGTAAAAATCGAGTGTATCCGATTATACGAGTTCGAGGGTATGTCTCGAGAGTGAGCCGATATCGAAGCAATCGACTGCCAATCTCGGCAAAGATCTCGGAACCGGCAAAACCATTAACGGTTATTGATATCAATCAAGTATTTTACTTCCAAAATTAGAGTTATACGTTATTTAGGATTCCTCTACTATATAAAGAGGAACCCTGTTCATTTGTAAGGGGATATTATCACAATTATCGTCATACACGAGTTACCGCTTGTACTACTATTGAGAAATACAAACACTTTATTTTTTTGCTTACTCTTAATTCTTTGTTGCTCTTACCGTGCATTCTGCTCATTGTGTCTGTGATATTCTTGTTATTTTTACTGTTCTTGGCATTTGATCTCGAGCCTAATCCAGATCGGCATCGATAACTTGCAAGTACACTGGGTTGGTCCATTTTAATTGTTTAATTCCTTTATTTATTTAGCAATTTGTCAATTGACATTGAATTAGATCATATATTCTTATAACCGCGTTACAAGTTTAATTGTTACTCGTATTTCGAGGTAAACAGGTAATATGTATCTCATCCTAACTGCTCAAGAAAGATATGGTTCTAGTCCAAAAAAAAAAAAAAAAATTAATACAGACGACCTGGAACAGCAAGAAACTCCTGTGGGATTAAAAAAACTTTTAAATTGTGAGTTGTAACCGAGAGAAAAAGAAAAACAAAAAGAATTTAAAGAAGAAACCTCGAAACCTTAACATTAATTTCGTGATGTTCAAGTTACATGTAAAAGTGAGCTTTTTAGATAACCCGAGCTTTAAAGTGTCTTATGCTACGAGACACAGGTTTTTTAAACTATTTCTAGAGGAAAAGTTACAAGAGGTTTCGATTTATAAACACATACCTTCCGACTTCCGAGTAAAAAACAAAGATGGAAATAAAACAAATGAATATACAAGTTCTATATACACAGAGCACGACAGCTTCTTCTAGTATCATTGTTATAATATTTTAATCAAATTAATATCTAATATCGCGTGCAATTAAATACTACTCATATTAAATCAAACAGAACAAGCAATACTATAATAATAATAATATACTCAGTATTATCTCATACTATAAAGTGTGGGAAGGGTAATGTGTATGCAGATCTTACTTCTATCTTATGAGGATAAAGAGACTGTTTTCAATAGATCCCTGACTTAGAAAAGTATAAATATTACATTAATAAAAATATAGACAAGAAAGGACAGTACCGAAAAGTTATTAAGTGTTTCAAAAACATTTGACGTCTATTTACCTTCTTTTCTAAAACCTGCAAGAAATTGCACCCAAAATCAGCTGCCACACATAAATCCTACTGTATTCAATGTGGCAAAATAGTGTTCAGATGAAGATACTAGCTATAGGCTGCAGCTTCTCAGCCTCCAGCTCTATTCTATTCAATGTGGCAAAACTGTGCATCAGTTCTAGCACTGGCTCTTGCAGTTAGTTTGTTTCAATAGTTCGTTGGGAGTTGCTCTCCATAATTTTATATCCTATATATATATAGGGNGCATAAATTAGTTTTATAAATACTTGTTCAGAATTTTACAAACCAAGTTATAAAATGGAAAAAATATGGGTTAGAGATTTAGATATTAATGTAGATTTTGTAATAGGATTAAGTTTTATGCTATACAACAATGAGAGTTGTCTAATAAGTAGAGATGGAGTAATCTTTTTTAGAAACATAACCCATACGCCTGTACAGACAACAAAAATAAAGATAATTTTAAGGCAAAAGGGTCTAGAAGATATAAAACAAGACAAATGTTGTGAAGAATGCGAGACTAATAATGCGAGACTANATATATATATATATATATATATATATATATGTATATATATATGTGTGATGTGGCACTCACTATTACATGTAAAGTCATTTCATGCATCTTGTAGAGGGTTGTACAATAATATCCTATGCTTTGCTGCTACCTTTTAAATTGTACTATTTTCATGTATTGAGTTTAATTTATTTCAACATATTTTAATATTTTAGAAAAATGAGAAGCACTTATATTTGCTCCAAACTCGTCTTTACTGATCTTGATTTTGACATTTGGAAAGGGAACTTTATTGGATGAAGCAAAATTTGTTAACAATAAGCATTTTATTATTAGTAGTGGCTCGCATAAATGATGGCGGAAAATGGTTTCTCTATGAACTTGCTACTAGCTCAAAGGATTCGTTTCATCATAAGAAAATTTCTAATTGTGCATTTATTTAAATGTATATGTATAAATTGTTTAATCTCCTTTGTATTCTATTCTAATGACAAATTGGCTCAAAACTTTCTTTGGCTTGCATATCTAATTTTCATCTGAATCTACTAATTAAAATTTTAATGGCCTGTTTGGCCAAACTGTAAAAATCAGCTTATTTTGAGAAGTGCTTTTCTCAAAAGTATTTTTGGTGAGAAGTAATTTATATTTTGCTAATTTACTTAAAAAGCATTTCTGAGCAGCAACTAGTGTTTGACCAAGCTTTTAAAAACGACTTCTAAGTGTATTTTTCTCAAAAGTACTTTTGGAGGGAAGCTATTTTTTCTGTGTCTCCAAAACTAATTCTGTTTCTACTTAAAAGCATTTTTTTTCCTCTAAAAGCTTGGCTAAACACTTCAACTTTGAAAAAAAAAAATCATCTTTTTTGAAGAAAAAAAAGAGAGCTTTCGGCTTGGAAAAACTCGGCCAAACATGCTATAACTTTGCCTCATAAATTAACTTTATGTTCTGAATAGGTTTTTTTTTTCCGATCCAAACAATCGTGCAATATTTTCTTTTTGACCAAGTACCTTATATATGTAAAGGTGTACTTGAATTCGTATCTTCTTTGAGATTGGGCATAAAGTTGGTTCCTTCGACGAAGTCCTTAGATCCAAGGACACCTAGGACAAGCCATATACTTTGGAACGAATTCAGATGAATTCATAGCTTTTGCTTATATTCAATATTTTTGCATAAAAGATTATTATAAATAATAAATTTTGAACTTATTAAATTAGATTGAACGTAGTACACATACGTATTTCAATCCATAAAGTTAAAATTTTGAATTCGTCTCTGCATATACCACAAAATGCAGTCATCGAGAAGTACATAAGAGAATATCTCTTCTCCAAGTTTATTACATCGATCCGTCCAGTCTTCGACATTTTCCTCGTATCAAACATCTATTTTCTCCTTACATTCCTTCTTATATCTCTTAATTATTATACTAAGCAATTCTTTTTCGGTTGGGGATGCAGTGGGGGCTTGTCATGTGAAGAAGAAAAAAGGGTAGATTTTGATCAATTTTCCCTTTACTACAACCCAGGGGTGTAAAAAAGTTTTTGAGAATTCTATTTAAAACCTCAAAACAATTGGCGGATTGACGCAAAATTTTTATAAAACACTTTAGATGCTATTTGTACACCCGACGTCAGATTTCATATAAACACTCTTTTAGACGTACATATAACCTAATTAATCTTGATGTCTACACATGAGTTGAGTGCTAAGAACTTAACGGTTGAATGCATTAGTTAAAATGATGAATTTGTTGGGTTTTAAGAAAGGTGTATAATAATAACAACGACAACAACAAATAACTTAGTGAATATTTATAAGTGGGTATGTTAGGTCTAAGTTGATTTTAATGATGCAAAATAACGAATTATTTTTTATGTGTAGAAATATACCTTAAGCAATGGAAAAGAAGCATAGAAGAATCAAGACAAAAAAGGAAAGAGTAGCGAAAAATTAAAGGCAAAATCAATTAAGGATTTGGCATGAGATCAAGGAGGATATTATAAGAAGGACCTCAATAAAAGGAAATCAAGGATACAAAATTATGCACTAAAGATTACTCCATGTAAGGACTTCAATCGAAGGCGAAAGCAAGGGATTTGATTTGATATTTCACATAACGAGAATATCCACTCAACAAAGGAAGAATCAAATCAAGACCACAAGTCAAGGCAAATCCATAGAAGAATTATTCTATTTTTGGAAAGAATCTATCTACGATTCCTTTCTGAGATCAACTCTCTTGGGTTTGCAATCTCTCAAGATTCACAAGTCATAAAGGCCTCACGAAGTATAAATACCCACTACAATAGCTTGGAACAAAGATACTTTGAACGAACCACTATCACTCTTTTTTCTACTTCAAACAAGCATTGTATTTCACTTTAGATCTAATGTGTAACTAGTGAGAAAAGAAAGAGAGAAAAATACTAATGAAGCATCATATCAAGAAGCGAGAAGTAACATAGTGACTAAGTTGTTGGAGAAAAATACTAGTGACGCATCGTATCAAGAAGCGAGAAGTAACATAGTGACTAAGTTGTTGATGTAAAGCTACATCAACTCTCTTGTATCAAGAAACTTCAAATACTGAAAGAGAATACACTTGCAACTAGGGGACTGGACGTAGGATTCTCATTGAATGTGAACCAGTTTAAGAATCCCGGTATCTTTAATTCCTGCATTTTATTTCTGCTTTAGTTATATTCTGTTCTTACCTTCAGTTGACTAATTAACAAACTAGTCAACTACATAGGATAAAAAAACGTAAAATTGACAATTCACTCTCCCCTTTGTACTTTCAGGATCTGAGAAGGGTAGTGCATACGCAAACCTTATCCCTATCTCAACAGGGCAGAGATTAATTCCGATAGATCCTTAGTTAAAGAACAGATGAAAAGAGACAGTGACAACACATAGTATCAACAATAAATTATTAAGAAAATCTAAGCAAAAGATAGTAATCAAATAATAGGTGGTAATAACAACATACAAATAAAAAGAAACCATACTAACATTAAAGCTATCGGTCCAAGAAAAATAAGGAAAAAGCTTGACTACCTTCTACCCTAGTTTTCGACTTCCACACTCTCCTACCAAAGATATGAATGAGAAATGGAGGAAAAATAAATAAAGAAAAATAAATTTTGAAGTAACATTTATAAAGGAGCTTTTTGCCTCATCGAATAAAGAATGGAAGATTAGTGTGCTTATATATAGAAACACTTCTTCTAACTCTTAATTAAGAGTTGAAAAGAGAACATGTCTCGCCTAGAGGCGTATTCAGGATTTCAAAAGCATGGGTGCATCATGGGCGTCAGAGACCCGAGTATTAATTAAGAGTTGAGAAGAGAACATGTCTTACCTAGAAGCGTATTCTGGATTTCAAGAGCATGGGTGCATCATGAGAGCTATAGATCCAAGTATTCGGAACGGTGTCTGGGAGATGTATTTTTGGTTTCAGAATTTTAAAAGTCAAAATAAAGACTAAACAAGAGAAGGGAAAAAAATAAAAAGAAAAAGTGTAACCAATATAAAAGGGAAAAAAAGAGACAAAAAGTGTATTTAATAAAAAAAAGCGGCAAAGCAGGCGGATTTAACCTATTTATTAATTGAAATATGATTTAAAAGAAAAAAGAATACGGGTCGAATCTCTAATTAAAAATAGAAGGTGCACCTCCTTGCCAATGCATTAAAGTTTTCACTTGAGCTTGGGTTAACCCATATTAATTAAAGTATTTGAACTGAAATTTACTAAATACGTGATTTAGGAGAGGAGGTGCATCTGCCCTTGGTCTCACGTCGTAGTAGCTCGGCTTCGGCTTTTGGATTTTGAATTTAGCCAAATGATCTGATTGGTTTGGTCCAAATTTATTTTGGTTTTCCATTACTTATTTTTCTTTTTCTGTTAGGTTCGGAGCTTTTAATTTTTTTTTATTTCTAGCAGAATTTATTTTGGAATAAAGCCTTGTAACAGAATACAGTCTCTGAAATTAACGTCACCCGTGTGTACTAATAATGCCAAGGAAAAGTATGTTCCTTTCACGAATCAAACGAAGTTTCAGCTGGAATCTGGAACATGAATATGAAACTATAATCTGTTCGGTCATCAGTGTGTGCTGCATTATCTTTTCTCGTCTTTTAGAAAATTTAATTAATAGGAAATTTTGGGATATGTGTACGAACCATATGCATCTGTTCTGAATTTTTGGCAGGAATTGCCTCCCACAAATCCCATCCCCATCTGATGTCTCGTGCGGCTTATAATTTATTCATATTATATAATCTTTTTGAAGATTCATCAATAATTCCATACTTACAATTATTATTTTTTAGGCCAAATACCTAGACAGCCCCACTGTCTTAGCACCTATTTTTATTTTGGCATTTTATCGCAGTCTTTATCTATTTTGACACTTTAACCCTATTTTCTTTTGTGTGATTTTAATATAAAATTTTTATCCCATATAAAAAAGCAGTGCCTATTTATACTTGATTTTAATGTATAACAATCATCCAATTAGATTTGGACATCCATTTTTTATCCTTGTCAGCTGAGTTTACCCACCCAACAAAAAAAAACTTTTTTCTTTACTTTTATTTTTTTGTAATTTCAAAGTTATGTTTTTTTCAGTTTTTCTGCCCCCTCCCCCCGGGAAGAAAGTATTTTTTATATTTTCAGTTTTAATTTTTTCGTCTTTCGGTTTACAGGTTCGAAATTTTACAAGTTTTAAAGTTATGAGTTTGGAAGTTTACGGGTTTCGAAATTATAAAGTTTACGGATTCGAAAATTTAGCGGTTCGGAAGTTTATGAAATTTGTGGGTATGAAAGGTTATTGGTTCAAAATTTATGGCTTCATGTTTATTATATCTAAATTATTTATGAATACTCTTGAGAAATTATTTTCCTTAATTTACGTACGAAACACCGAAAAATGAATAAAATTATTACTTGTTTTCCAAAACAACCAAGCACACCCTAAGAATTATTTTGAAGAGAAGATGGAAGAAATAATGGGAAAGGAGGGTGGGCATTTAAGGTCTCACGCGCCTATCAAGGGAGTAAACTCAACCAATATGACAAATTCGGCCCAAGCTTTCTTTCGATTACGTCGGCTTCCGATTCTGTTATTCCGTTAGCTTTAGTTAGTCGTTTAGTCAAAGCCGTACGTATGCCCCTTTCGAATCGTTCTATCATTCGAAGTAGGAGTTGGTATTGGGGGCAGAGAACTATTGGTATAGCGAGTTCATGTGCTTGCAGTTGGGTTACTACCATTTCCCTAACCATTAGTATCACACTCTGTGAAGTGTCTTTCTTGTATTGGGATAACTTCAAGCCCCTTAGCTCGCTTGTATCGGGGGGAACTTACTTCACTTTTTCTCTTTAAGTCACTTACCAGGAAGAAAAGCAGTCTTTTGTGTTAAAATAATACAAAAGGAATGAAGTTGGAGTGCCAAAATAGAACATGACTTAAATGGAGTGCCAAAATAAAAATTAGTGCCAAAATAAAGGGACTGTCTATATATTTGACCTATTTTTTTATAATAAGCAGTTTGATGAGCTATATATAGGAACCTCAAACTACCTGTATGATGAGGCAAACATCATATAGTATCAAGTAAATAATGGAGTACAAAAGCCACACATGTAATTATTTGAATCTTTCTTTTTGTTCGTCTGTGACTTGTTTATATTTAGCAATACAATATTTCCATCTCCTTTCCATACTCTTTTTTAGTTCTAAGTATCTTAAAATATTTGATAAAAATATACTCATTTCATTCACTTTTACTCGGTATATTTTGACTTTTCACGTTCTTTAAGAAATAATAAACGAAGTACATAATTTACCATGATATACATATTAATTAATGTATATTTTATTAAATTTAAGAAAATAATTTGAAATGAGTAATAAATAATATTGACATAATATGAAAAAAAAATTGTAATAATTTATTGTACTGTACAGCTCCCAATAGTTACAAGAATTTAATTTCGGCTAAGCAAAATCAAATTAATTCGGAAACGTTTGTGATACTTATCCACAAAACCGACTTTTCCTGTACTTAATTTAATGTGATATCAAGTTAAAATGATCTTTTAGGTTCTTTGTCTAGTTAAATGTTGCCGAAAAAAATTGATCCAATGAGTTATATTCTTCTTTGCCTATTCTTTTAATAGTCATCCATTTACTTTGTGCATGCAGAACTGTATTTTTCTTAATCCTTCTATTTTTAATCTTGGTATTTAATACAACTTGCGTAAATGTCAAAAAAAAATGTTGTGTTGTGATCAATCTGAATCAGCACTTGTGTCTAAGCGTATTTTTTAATCATACTAGACGTTACATTATGTTGCATCACACATCAAATACCAATACAATGTGATGTGTCTTAACAAAAAAAAATCAATAAAAGGGATTCGTCTTGAGCAAAAACATGATTGACCCTTTCTTATTTCTTGACTGCTTAACAACAAATATCCAAGAAAGAGGTGACAAATTTTTAAGTATGAAATTTCTTCTAATTATTAGCATGAGTCAATATCATTTAGTAGTGCGTTAACACACTTATCCATAGATTGGACAGAGAGACTTCGTACTCTTCTTTGATCATTCTTTTTTTTTTCTCTCTATGATTTTATTATGTAAAGAAAATTGTTCATGCATCGTCTATTTTAATTTTCTTTTTAAATTTTTATTATTTTTAGACTTATGCTTTATTCTTATGCAAAAGTCATACTAATCCTCTCTTTATCGTTTCAATTTTATGGAATATTCTAAAAAAGACCATAAAACGTTTAATTCAACCAAACAACTAACTCATTTGGTTGAAGGTTGCTCAAAACGATAAAAAGAAATAACCGTTCATTAATTATATTAATGTGAAGGAATTAGACAGTAACATACCAATAAAAGAAGAAAAGTACACAAAAATTGAGGGAAATGAATTATGAGTGTGAATGGTTAAAGGCCAAAAGGTTTAGCATTTGCTATTATACCAAACACAGCCTTAGATGAAAGCAAAACAACAGAATGTGAAGAAACAAAAGAAGATCCAATAATGGTGGCACGTGGCAGTTGCTATCAAGCATGGACTGTTCGTGGAATTGGACCCGAAACGCAATAAATGGATATTAATTGATTAAAATGATGGTATATTTGGCCTTTGCACATGAATCCAATTATTTTTGCCCACAAAACAAACGCCATTAACAAAACATATCGCTGTTTAGATTATTAGGTCCCTACTCACATTTGAAGATTTTAATTCCACAGAAATAGTACTCATCTTTCATGGGTGTTCCCTACAAGAGCTGTCATAATTTGGACATTTTGCTTAGCATTTTATGCACTTAGTCTCATTCTCTCCATTTTATATTTTATTATAACTTAAAATAATTTAAAAACTATATGCTGACAAGATAAATATTTATTATTATTATTATTGCTGTAAATAATTTAGCTTGTGACTAGCACTACCAGAGTTGCAATCAACGTGTGAGATGAGACGAAGATGAAATTATTGTATTATTAAAAAAAAAACACAATAATGAAGCTGGAATGTCAACGCTATCATGTTTTCCATTCTAGTTGTAACAATTTTCACCTTAGCTTTTTCCTTTTCCAATTTCTTCTCAATTATAAAAGCAAAAGAGGAGTCCTTTTTTCTGTCGACATTAAATACAAATTTAAAATTTTATGTTAGAGGGTGCTTATAAAAACTGCACTTTAATAATTAGATTCAAATTCAGTACAAATATTACGGTAAGGGGAATAACAAATTAATAATAGCATGTAACTGAAAGGGATTGTTTGAAAGTGACAGTTCAACAGTAACAGTTAAAAACATGATGATGCGTTCAGGAGCGAAGATACAACCAATGAAGGGTTCGCGGAAAAATTATATTGTGTATATAGATAGAATATTAGGTTCTAAAGGTATGTAACATATATTGAACAATCTTTATCATGAAATATTTTTTCACTTCTTTTAAATTTAAATACCTTTAAAAAAAATTCTAATTTCGCTACGGAATACGATCTCCTCGTCTCCAACAATGACATGACTTCTATCAATTCGCCAATAGCGAAGGAAAGTAACCTTACAAACTTGCCAAAACACTTTCAATTTACCATATGTGGATTTCGGTTCATTCATTTTCCTGTTAGTTTCTTCAACATAATAATGTAGAATCACAGATATTATTGCAAGTTGAAATTCCTTCAATTTGGAAATACTCACCTACTCATCATTCAAATGGTAATTTTATTAAGAAGTAGTAAAACAAAATTAGTGATTCGATGTATAATGCTTCATTGTTTGTCCAAAAGTCCATAACGAATGACAGTAAAAGAAGTTAGATTGCCTAACCGGACAGAGTGTAGGGTAAAATATGATATGACACGTGGTTGACTAAAAGGAGAACACGTGAAATCCAAAATGAGGATGACTGAGGACCGAGCGCAACCACTCCGCTTGACACCAGAAAGGATAACGTTCATAAAGGTGTATTAAATGCTCTGCGCCCGGTAGCATTTACTAGGAAATATTCTGCAGCATTAAGATCGACGGTCCGTTACAAAGAATTTGACATTTATGTTCACTGTCACATCTTCATCAATTCAATGACCTTCATAATTGGCATTAAAGGAGGGCCCGATTCGATGATCTCTTTTCCTAGACATAGCTATAAATAGTGAGTTTAGTTATTATTGTAAGGGACATGAATTATCTTGCAGAAAACTTATGCTATATTTTATACAGAGCTTAATATAATCTCGCTTTCTTGCTTTCTGATCTTATCATTGTTGTGCATGGAAATCGTGTTTACGGAATCACCATCTTTGCTATTTCATTCACATTCTAAGGCTAAGTATTGTATATTTCTTCAATTATTGTATTATTTCAAGGTCAAATTAGTTCACTTGTCTAGAAATTACGTATAAATTCAACTGTACCGTTTTACGGGTAAGTAGTCATGTCATCTTACGCTCGAAAAATACACTATTTTAGCACTCGAACCAAAAAAAATTAAAGACAAAGATTAAGAAGATAAACAGAATAATACTCACAAATGTTAGGGCCTGGTTGGGGTCAGCCTCGAAGGTCGGGGGTAAGGGTGGTCGAATTTCATATATTACCAAAACAGTTTTATCATGATAAGTTGAACGGGCTAAACAATTTTTCATTGAAATTTGTATACGGTTGAAATCAGGAAGCCCGATTTTGTAGACTCGAGATATTGCCTCGAAAGAAGAAGTTCAGAAGATGTCGGGCTCGGGTTCGAAGGTGGAATACGAGGTCCGAGGGTCGGGGTGCTCGTTGAGAATTGAAGTCAGGTACGACCGATGTCGAATAATGCCGTTATGAGTTTGTTATGGAAAGGAAAAAATTCTCGCCACGTCCCCAAATATCATGGCATAAATCTCGGGATAGATTTGTACGAATTAGTACAAATTCGTACTAGGTTATTTTACAGCTGTACCAATAAAATTCCTTACTGTAAATAGAAAGGTACCATATTTAGGGTTTCCCCTCCTATATAAAAGATACCCCAATCATTTGTAAAGACCATATGATCATTGGCAAAGAATATAATATCTCACTTTTCTCGTTTACTGCTCTTCAGAATCATTCTTTAGCTTTAATATACTTACTTTAATGTTCTTCCTTTATTGCTCCTAACTCACCTCGAGGTCATCGAGCTGGAGATCTCTACTGCTCTAGCAACATCGGTTTGGTTCATCAATTCTTCTCATTCATACTCCACATTACTTGTTTATTAATTAGTATTGAACTAGATCACATATCTTTAAAACCACAAATCAAATTTAATTGTTACTCGTATTTTAGAAGTAACAGTTTGGCGCCCACCGTGGGGATAAAGATAATAGTGATTATTTCAGTGCTAATTTTCTGATAACACACGTTATTCTTCACACTTTTTCTTGTCAAAGATTCTTTGATTTCAGGCTAAAACATGTCGAACTCAGCAAACACACCAGTGCATGGTAATGACGGCCCCAGATTCCACGGGGAAAATGAAAATGCAACAGCTTCAGGAGTCGGTATCCCACCGCTCAACCTTGGGGTAGCACCAGTTCCTAACCCAGTCGATGTTGGTTCACACATTGTTATAAACGTCGACTTGGGCACGGACGTCGGAGGAAGCGTGCGTGGAGAAGTTCAACCCAATGGCCAAAGAACACAAGGTCAAGGAGATAGGGAAGTCAGTCTCCAAGTGATTTTCGAAATGTTTCAAGCACAACAGATTGCTATCGCTCAGTTGCAAAGCCAGCAAAGGACCTCGAGTGTGGTGGGACCAGAAACTACTCATCGTGTTGAACCAGTCCCGGAAAGGTCGAGCAACAATGGATCAGGAACTAACCCCACAATAATGAGAATGCTCGAAGAACTCACAAAGAGGATCGAGTCGGGAGAGAAAAGGATCGAGGACAACGATAAAAAAGTGGAAACGTACAACTCGAGGGTCGACCAAATACCGGGAGCACCTCCAATTTTGAAAGGACTGGACTCTAAAAAGTTTGTGCAAAAAGCTTTCACCCAAGTGCGTCTCCGAAGCCTATTCCAAATGAATTTCGCATTCTGTACATACCCAAATACAATGGGACTACCGATCCCAACGAGCACATCACCACATATACTTGTGGTATAAAGGAAAATGATTTGGAGTACGACGAGATCGAGTCTGTTCTACTAAAAAAGTTTGGGAAAACTTTGTCCAAAGGGGCCATGATTTGGTACCATAACCTACCCCCAACTCTATTGATTTATTTTTCATGTTGGCATATTCGTTTGTAAAGTCACATGCTAGTGCTATAAAGGTTGAAACAAGGAAGTCAGATGTATTCAAAATCAAACAAAGGGACAACGAGTTGAGGGAGTTTGTGTCCCAGTTCCAAATGGAACGAATGGAGTTGCCACCAGTCTCCGATGACTAGGTTGTGTCGCACCCCTTTTTCCTACCCTCAAAAGATGTGTGTGTTATGGATTGCGGGTTAAAGAGTTTTTCCAATTAAAGTGATAAATTTGAGTAGGGATTATTTTATCTACAGATTCGCCACTTGGAATTGATTTTCTGGTGTTCCAAGTCACCTTTTATGTGAATCCCTAGTCACAGGAAGATTTAACTCTTTTATTATTGGTCTGCGAAAGCAAGTCCGGGTAAGGAATTCTGTGACCGGGGAGAAGGTGTAAGGCATTCCCCGAGTCCCGTGGTTCTAGCGCGGTTGCTTTATTGACTATATTTGGCTTTAAATTAATTTTAAAAATAAATTAGGTTTCAATTGGTTTTCATGTTTTGCCTATGTCCGCTTTTATTGTTGATGGTTTCATTAATTTCAAATTAGGACGAGTATCCCCGACCCTAGCTTACACTAACCAAGACGAGTATCCCCGACCTTAGCTCGTGTGTCGCACCTATAAGTAGAGCCCACTCGAAGTTAATTAAATTCAACTTTAATTTATTTTTTGAAAGAAATAAAACAAGATATGCCTTCACGACTTTGTCATTTTTTTTACTTCTTTATTCCGAAACGAATATTCCTGACATCGGTTAAGATGAAAGTAATTATTAAATAAATAATGATCTTATTGAATTTGTTTAATGGCTAAAAAAAAGTTGACCAATATTTGAAGAAATAATAATTTTCGCTTAATGTTTGAAACTCGACTAGACTATTACCATTGTTATCCTAAAAAGAATTTACTAACTTAAAAAAAATGAGGTTAGTGCGAAAAATTATTAACTTATATTACTTAAAACTAAAACAAAAAAATGGACTTGTGGTGATACTAAAAGGTAGTGGCCTATTTTAATGAGTTCTACATAAGTTTGATCACCTCCCTTTAGTTCCAATCTATATCGCGAAACCAACTAAGCTTGCAACAATCATTTACTACTTATGCATGGCAACAACACGACTCAACCACCGCTTCTAATTCAAATGTAAAATCAAAGAACCAACTTGATATATAGTGAAACAGGGCATTCAAAAGACTAAAGAAAATAGCAAACATATAGTATAAGCCCCCTCCAAAAGTCAAAACTACACCAGAAACTAATTTACAACCAAAACAATATAACATCTCACAAGGAAACTGAAGTATTTTTAAATTGGACAGTCCTATATATATAGTTGTTTTCATCTTATACACCCTCACCTAAAATACTTACATAGTACGAACATATCAATTGGGAAAACACGATAAACCTTATTAGATTAACAAAGCAATTCCTTACAAACACAAAGTAACACTGACTCACACAATGGAGCACTTCATAACAAACAAAAGGAAAATAATACTAGGACATGGTTTCAAATTAAATAATTTGAAATATAAACTACAACTACAAGAGACTTATAATAAGCTGGAGGGAACGCGAACAACTTCATTTCCATTCACTTTAAAATCAAAAAAAATTACAGTAGTATGTCAGGGATACCTGGATAAGAGAAAGCGAAGGTCAGTGATGAATGAAGCAGAAATTCCAGCAACAACGACAGCAGAAATAGCAATAAAAATAGCGACGAATACGTATTAAAACAACCCAGAAATCTCACTAAAGGCAGGGATTCTTCAAGAGAATCGACTCAAAATCAAACTCTAAACTCTTTATATGTTTTTTGGAAGATTTGACATTCCAAGACTCAAACAAGACTAACAATTTTTAGCTTACTCTTTTGTGTTCAGTTGCTGATTTTTTTATGTTTTTGTGTGTTGTTCAAGCAATTGTAAGGGTGAATGGAAGTATAGAATAGAGTGTGTGTCAAGATGTTATTTTTTTAGAGCCCCCCAAGATATCTATAGTGTGGAAAGACCTCCTCTTTATATAGGAGAACAAAGGACCTTTGGCACAGATTTGTTTGGCAAAAAATCTGTCCAAAATGATAGATTTTTTACCAAAAATCTGTCCAAAATCTGATTTTTGTTCAATGAAAAATTTTTCTTACCAATTGTGGACAGAATCTTGGAGCATTGTACTCCAAAAATAGTCCTCAAACAGTAAAAACAACCAAATGAAGGTCCTACACTCAAGTATCTTCTACTACCCTCACAAACCAACACCAAACTAAACTATTGCTCCAAACTAGAAAGTGCAAAATCAGATAACTAGACTTGAACCAGTAAACTAACAAAGAAACTATTGACTACAAACAAACAAAACATGTAGTTAAGGCCTTAAACTAATTAGCTTAAACATAGACAAACTAGAGATAATAAACATGAAATTGGAACTTAACAACTAAGGCAACGTAGAATACATGTTGATAATGAAACAACTATCGAGTTGACTGAAACACGAAATCAAAAATGAGACTAAACACGAAATACCGACCACTAACATATTTTGAACTAATGAAAAACACCAAAATCAATTGCAAAACCAGATTTGCACTTAAAGAAAAATACCAAAATCAATCGCAAAACCAGAATATCAGTGAACTTCGCCAATTACAAATAGATAATCGAATTTCAAAGGTGATTAACAAAACCAGTTGACTAAACAAAATGTAATGACAGAGTAAACGACTAACTAATAAATGATTCGAAAGTATTAAGTAACGACTAATATCGATGATCGCCAATGAGACTAACACGAATCACTTATCACAGATTAACAATAACAAAACTACAACCAAACAGCGG
>ML432104.1:22359-37196 GCA_005239525.1 Nicotiana knightiana | reverse complement strand
GGCAGACGCGGATTCCAGCTTTTCTCATCCGAAGTGGGATTGAAAAATTCTGCCCCTTAGCAACTCTAAGTGATATAAATACATCAAAGAACGACTTTTTAAGAGTTACACAACATCTTTGAAGGCAAGAACAAGCAAAGAGCAAGATGGAAGATTCAGAAACGAGCTTTTGTCTTTCTTCTTCCCTTTTTTATTATTGGTGATGAATTCTTATATTGTAGTTGTGAAAATAATTATGAGTAGCTAAACTCTTTATTCTAAGGTTTGATGGAACCTCTTGGAGGATTAATTTTTGTTGCGTTTATTATAAGTTTGCCATTGGATATTCTCTACTTGTTTAACTTCGTGATTATTGTGGTTGATTGAAGGGCCTCAATTGACTATGCCTATTTAGTGTGTATTAATTGGAAAATGGTACATATTTAGGTAGTTGTTGAAAAACATCAATCCTAACGTATATGAGGGATAAATACGGAGGGTTTAAAGGTGGGATTAAGAATAACAAAACTTTGGTGGGATCTTAGTGAGCAGTAAACTAGTGCCAACTAGTGTAGTTCGGAAGAATACATCTAGTAAATTATTTGTATTTGCTCGGAAGAGAACTACGACACCTAAAGTGCTCACGATCAGTAGAGAGTATCTAGGCGAATTTATTGGAGACGTTGTAGGGAGGATTCCGATAAGAGGGGAAATCGTAACCTTAGACCTTTCCAATCTTGTCAACAACATTTGTTTTGTTAGTAATAAAATTACAGCTTTTTATTTACCTTATTTTTAGTTAGTAAACACTCAACTCATTATTTAATATTTCTAAAAGTTGATTACTTGAATTCTTGTGTAACTAGCAGTTGTGATTAGTAGGTTAATTCCAAGTAGGATTCGACTCCAGACTTGTAAATTGGATTATATTTGTATGACCGCTTAGTCCTTTTTATAAGGCATAGTTGGGCGTGATCAAATTTTGACGCCATTGTCGGGGAATTAATGGTGTTATTAATTACATCTAGAAGAATCGCTAGGATTCTTAGTTTAGTCAACTTTCTTCGTTTTAAATTCATTAAAATAAGAAATTCTAAAGTTTGTAGTCTTGGGTGTTACAGGTGCATGCCTTGAAATTCCTTAAGAACTGGTGAATTATTTGAAGCATTATCGTATCCTTAGAAATCTTTCAAGGTCGTGCAAAAAAGAACGACAAATGACAATAAAACCTGACAGAATAGATCAAACTAGACATGAGGGACGTCATAGATGACTAAGACAACCGAAACAATACAAATGGCCCGAGCAATCAGGGTGTGGCACCTCTTGTGCCAGAAGCGACCTTGTATGATTGGGCACAACCCACCGTTGAAAATCTGGAAACCGAAATTGCAGTCCCTCAGATATAAGCGGAGTCATTTCAAATCACAAACAACATGCAACATATGCTACAGAACAATGGACTGCTCTCCGGGTCTTACATCGAAGATCCACAGCAGCATTTGAAAAACTTTTTGTCAATTTGTGTCACTCAAAGGCAACCGAATGTGACACCGGAAGCAATGTTATTGTTTCCATTCTCAGTGACCGGAGAAGCTCATACTTGGCTCAATTCTCTCCCCATAAACTCCATCACCACTTGGGAAGAATTAGTCAAGAAGTTTTTGAACAAGTTCTACCCACCCAATAAGATTTCCAAGCAAGTTGATAAGATATTGAGCTTCAAGCAGAAACCAACTGAAACACTACAAGAAACGTGGGAGAGATTCAAGGGGATGCTGGTTAAGCGTCCACATCATGGAAATCTAGATCAGATGTTGGGACACATATTTTACATGGTATTGGCAGATAGCTTGAAGGCCAACGTTGATGCTTCAGCAGGTAGATAATTTTTTAGCAAATCATTTAGAGAGTGTAATGTCCTGCAAGATAAAATGGCTCAAAACTCAGGACGGATGATAAGAGACACTACAATCACCCCTGTAGTTCACTCAATAGCTTCGGACCCAATCAACTCCATAGCCGAGAATATATCCACTTTGATGATGCAAATGAGTATCCTCACCAAGAAGATTGATGAATAAGGCCAGAAGCAAGTACACATAGTTGACACGACTAAATAGGGATTATGTACACCATGCATTAACCAACCACATGTGTGCTCGTAAAGTGGTAAAAGTGACAACCAGAACTATCAGGAAAATATGAACTATGTGGGCAACTATGAAGGACAGAGGAAAGGCGGTCAGAATTGAGGGCAGCAGAACCAGCAGTATAGACCAGCACAACAACAGTACAATAATAGCAAAAATCATGGAGCTATGAGACTACAGGATCAAGTTGTGCCTTACCAAAGCCAACAGGGATACAATCAGCAAAATCAACAGCTAGCTTATCAACTGCCTCAACAACAACAGATAGTGAGATAAGACGATGGGTTGTCTGAAATTAAAGGAATGTTGCAACAACTGGTTGAGTCTAATGGAAAAATGCAAGATAAGGCTTAAGCACATGGCTCAGCGATAAAAGTCATTGAGATTCAATTAGGGAAGATATCTATGGCTCTGAATAATCTTCCCCAAGGGGCGTTACTTGCGAACACACATGTCAATCCAAAAGAGCAGGGCCCGAAGCAGCTTATGGCTGTGAGTCTAAGAAATGGTAGAGATCTTGATAACAAGAAACTGCTCGCGAAAACTAACCAAATGAGATAATTGTTCCAGTACCAGTTGAGGTAGATGATTCAACAGGGTTAACTGAGGTAACGGTACAACATGGACAAGAGGAAACAAGGAAAAAAAGAGGTTGCAATGGAGACTGAGAAAGTTCAAGAGAAGGCATCAGAAAAAGTTTCGAAGCAAGATCTAACTCAAGTCACAGGAAGGAATCGACTTCCAAAACCCTTCCCGCAAAGGTTGGCTAAAAGGATGAGCAGTACAAAAACTCCATGGAAATGTTGAAGAAAATTCAGGTAAACATTCCTCTAATTGATGCTTTGAGGGAGATGCCCGATTATGCAAAATGATGAAGGACTTGATGTCATGCAAGTTCGGCTTTCAATACTTGGAAATTGTGACATTGACTCAGTGTTGTTATGACAAGACCTATATCTGAGAACCTATCCGACCCTGTAAGCTTCACAAGTCCATGCACCAAAGGTAGCTATGCATTCGCCAAAGCATTGTGTGATTTGAGGCGAGTATAAATCTGATGCCATTGGATATCTATAAAAAGTTAGGTATTGGAAGAGCAAGGCTTACATCTATGTTACTGCATCTAGCTGACTGAACGATGAAAAGGACATCAGGTATACTTGATGATGTACTTGTGCAAGTTGGAAAGTTAGTGTTTCCGACAGGTTTTTTTCATTCTGGACTACCAGGTTGATGGGGAGATTCCCATAATTTTGGGAAGGCCGTTCTTGGCCACAAGAAGAGCTCTGATTAATTGTGAAACCGAGGAGCTGAAGATGAGGTTGAATAATGAAGAAATAACATTTAATGTGCAAAAGTCCATGCGCTGACCCTGTGAGTTTGCAAATTGCTCTTTGATAGAAGTTGTGGATTTGATCATAAATGGTTGCAGAATGGGTGTTGTCTCTTGAAGGCCAAGGGTACTCGAAAAGAGAGATCGAATTCGAGTCTTTACACTTAGAACAAAGAAAGACCCCTCTAGATAAGCCATCGATCAAAGAGCCACCACAGTTGGAACTGAAACCGCTACCATCTCACCTCAGGTATGATTTATTGGGACCTAACTCGTCTTTACCTGTTATTATCTCATCTGGTTTGTTAGATGTGCATGCAGAACAACTTTTGCAGGTGTTAATAGAGTGCAAGACTACAATTGGTTGGACCATTGTAGATATTAAGGGTATCAGCCCGGCCTTCTGTATGCATAAGATTTTACTGGATGATGGGAACAAACCTTCCAGAGAACATCAAAGAAGGCTGAATGCCAACATGAAAGAAGTCGTGAAGAAGGAAACAATGAAGTGGTTAGATGCGGGAATCATTTTTCCCATCTCCGACAGCAATTGGGTTAGCCCCGTTCAGTGTGTTCCAAAGAAAGGTGGAATGACCGTGATGAAAAATAAGAACAACGAGTTGATCTCAACAAGAACAGTCACGGGATGGCAAATTTGTATGGACTATAGAATATTGAACAAGGCCACCCGAAAAAACCATTTTCCCATGTCGTTCATTGATCAGATGTTAGATAGATTGGTAGGGAGGTCCCACTTTTGCTTCTTGGATGGATACTCGGGGTATAATCAGATCTCTATTGACCTGGAGGATAGAGATAAAACATCATTCACCTGTCCATATGTCATCTACGCTTTCCAGAAAATGTCGTTTGGCCTATGCAATAGACCCGCATATTCCAAAGGTGCATGATAGCCATCTTCACAGATATGGTAGATGACATAATGGAAGTCTTCATGGATGATTTCTCAGTGGTGGTAAAATCATTCGATGACTGCCTTAGGAATCTGAAAAGAATGCTGAAGAGATGTATGGAGACTAATCTAGTGTTAAACTGGGGAAAATGTTGTTTCATGGTACAAGAAGGTATAGTCTTGGGGCACCTAATGTCAATTAAGGTCATTGAGGTGGATTGTACAAAGGTTGATATAATATAAAAGTTACCACCACCCACGTCCATCAAGGCAATAAGAAGTTTCCTTCGCCATGTCGGTTTCTACAGGGAGTTTATAAAAGATTTTTCCAAGATTGCTAACCCTTTATGTAAATTGCTTGAAAAAACGATCAACCCTTTTTGTTTTATGATTAATAAAGAGTTGCTTTTGAGGAATTGAAGAAGAGGCTAGTGTCTGCACCTATCATAGTTGCACCCGACTGGGAGCAACCATTTGAGATGGTGTGTGATGCATGCAATTATGTTGTGCGAGCAGTGTTGGGGCAGAGAAAGGAGAAGGTTATGCACCCAATATATTATGCAAGTAGAACCCTGAGTGGTGCCCAACTAAACACAGTGACCGAGAAGGAGATGCTAGCAGTTGTATTCGCATTTGACAAATTCAGGTCATTCCTGATAGGCTCGAAGGTAATTGTTTATACTGACCATGTTTCCCTCAAGTACCTAATTAACAAGAAGGATTCAAAGTCGTGCCTAATTCAATGGGTGCTACTACTACAAGAAATTCGACCTAGAAATCCGTGACGAAAGGGAACAGAGAACTAAGTGGTGGATCATTTGTCCAGGTTAGAAGGAGCTGAAGTTTGAGGTAGAAGAGATCGTGGAAACTTTCTCGGATGAACAACTGTTGGCCACAATCCTTAAGATAGCGGCATGGTATGCAGATATTGCAAACTACCTAGCGAGTGGTATTATCCCCCATGACCTATCCTGTGATGACCCAAAAGGTCATTTTGTGTAAATTTAGCAAAAACTGTGTTCCGAGGCCCCGAAATCCTCAGTTAATCTCACTTCGATGTGCGTGCATAGCCGAGAAGCTTTTATGTGGAAATGTGTTAAACAGTTGAATTAATGATAATTAATAGAGTAAAGTTGACTTTGGTCAATATTTTTGGTAAACGAACCCGGGCCCGTGATTTGACGGTCCCGGAGGGTTCGTAGGAAAATATGGGACCTTGACGTATGCCCGGAATTGAATTCCGAGGTCCCAAGCCCGAGAAATGAATTTTTAAAGAAAACTATTTTCGGAAAATAAGAAAGACATTTGAAAATGATCTTTGATGTGAAATCTGTGTTACCGAGCCCGTATTATGGTTCTGGAGCCCGGAACAGGTTCAATATGTGTTATGCGAGTTATCTGTGACATTTGGTAAGAAACGGACTTGGTTTGATGTGTTTCAGATCAAAATTGGAGAATTTAGAAGTTTATGAAGTTTGAGAAAATTCAATAGATTTTGTAGTTTAATTCATTGTTTTTGATATTATTTTGGTGGTTATATTACTCGAATAAGTTCGTAGGATGATTTTGAAGTCATGTGTATATTTGGTTTTGAGCCCCGAGGGCTCGGGTGAGTTTCGGGTAGGTGTCAGGGTGCTAAACTTAGGAAATTTCTTGTGTTTTAGGTTGTATCTGGTGTCCAGTTATTCCTTATCTGCGATCGCGATGTATCGCACGCGATCGCGATGTGCAGTTTGGGAAGGGGGCCAATTTGCTCTGCGCAATCGCAAAGAGCTGGGTGCGAACACGGATCCTTAGGGTTTAGCTCTACGCGATCGCACCCTTATGTCCGTGATCGCGTAAGTCTCCTGTGGGGTTGGGGGTTGGGGGCTGGGCAGCAAATTGTTCTATGCGAACGCGTTCTTTCGTTCGCGATCGCGTGGGTCCAAGTCCGGGTTCTCTGTGATCATACTCCTTAATTCGCAATCGCGTAAGTTTGAAGTCCAGTACTCTCCGCGATCGCATCCCTTCTGTCACCATTGCATAGAGTAAAATCGTCCAGTTATTTAAAGTGTCCAAAACAGAATCCCATTACGGGATTTTCATAATTTTTCACCATCTCCTTCTTCTCCAAACCCCATAGCCGATTTCCAAGCTGCTCTTCCTCCATAACCACTTAGGTAAGTAATCTTAGCTCTAATTTCTTCCATTTTCTTCATCAATTATTAGATTATAGGCCTAAAAACATGAAATCAAAGGTTGAAATAGGGGGTTTTGGGTAGAGTTAGGGCTTTTGAAAATTTTGGGAATTCAACCTAATTTTGGGGTCGGATTTCAAAATAAATTGTATATTCGGGTTCATGGAGGAATGGCTGATCGGGTTTTGGTCCGAACCTCGAGTTTGGACCAAGCGGGCCCGGGGTCGAATTTTGGTATTTTTGGAAGAATTATGGGAAATGTATAATTAGGCTTTGGGATTGAGTTATTGAATAATTATTGATGTTATTAAGTCAATTATGTCTAGATATTATCGTTTCGGAGTCGGATTCAAGAGGAAAGGCCGTGATTGAGGCTTGACTTGCATTCTTGGAGCCGAGGTAAGTGTTTGGCCTAACCTTAGCTTGAGGGAGTAGGTATAGAGTCTTATTTTCTATGTGTAATTCATGTCCAACGTATAGGTGAGGTGTCGTGTACCTATGTGTTGTGGTCAAGCATGCACATGAGTCGATCTTCGATGAGTTATTTAATGTTCTTTGATATTCTCCGTGTTGTGAATTATTGGGAACCTTGGAAGTGGTACCTTGAGGTTACTTCATGACGTAGAAAATTATTGATTATGTGTTCGGTCGAGGATTTTACTGTTGACATTATTCCTCTGAGTGAGATTGGTTATAGCTGAGTCCCTTGCCGGGACAGTAGAATTTTGTTGATTATTTCTTTACATTTGAAATGTTGTATTGTTACGAGGGAACATTCCGTGCCGAGTGATTATTATTTATGTACGAAGGAACATTCCGTGCCGATGATTATTATTTATGCACGAAGGAAAATTCCGTGTCGATGATTATTATTTATGCACGAAGGAACATTCCGTGCCGATGATTATTATTTGTGCACGAGGGAACATTCCGTGCCGATTGATTATATTTATGCATGAGGGAACATACCGTGCCGATTGATTATTATTTATGAGCGAGGGGACATTCCGTGCCGATTGATTATTATTTATGCGCGAGGGGACATTCCGTGCCGATTGATTATTATTGATGCACGAGGGGACATTCCGTGCCAAGTCATTATTGTTTATGTGCGAGGAGACATTCCGTGCCGTGTGATTTTGAGGTTATACACGAGGGGTCATGCCATGTTTTTCCCTGTTTGCTGATAATTCCTGTTTCACTTCTACATTTCTATTAGTACTTGATTTTACTGTTTTAGAAATTGTTTCCCCTCTTATACCCAGCATGTTCTTCCCTATAATTTGTATTCTTGTTTATTTTCTGCTATACTATTGAACTGCACAGGTGCAATTTGTTGTCGTGTCCTAGCCTCGTTACTACTT
Organism: Nicotiana knightiana; assembly: GCA_005239525.1. NCBI lineage: Eukaryota > Viridiplantae > Streptophyta > Magnoliopsida > Solanales > Solanaceae > Nicotiana > Nicotiana knightiana. The sequence goes on along the minus strand of ML432104.1, from coordinate 29,277 downwards.
CGCCGAGGTTAGGATCGGCACTTACTCAGTACATGGGGTCGGTTGTACTGATGCTACACCTGCACTTCTTTATCTTGTGCAGATTATGCAGCCGGACCCAGTGGACATCGTTAGTGGGAGTGTCCTTCAGTCCATTCCAGACGACACCGAGGTAGTTCTGCATGGCGTTCGTGGATCTCGGCGTCCCTGTCTATCTTTCATTCTGTCATTTATGTATTTTATTTTCAAACTGTTGTTTTTAGTCAAATCTTAGACTGGTTCGTGAGGTTGTGACTCCACTTCTAGATTTGTACTTAAAAAGGATTTCTTCGTTATTAGCTATTGTCATTTAGACTTATGTTAATGCTTCCGCACTTTATCTCTATTATCTAGTCTGTGTTTGTTATTTTCACTTGTTAATAAACCAATTCAGTTAACACGTTGGCTTGCCTAGCGGGTGCAACGTTAGGCGCCATCACGGCCTGAAGGTGGGATTTCGGATCGTGACATATCCTTTGTACAAAAGAAAAAGTTCTTCCGTGATTGTCGCATGTACTTTTGGGATGAGCCTTATATGTTCAAGATCTGTGTTGATAACATGATCTGTAGATGTATCCCCGAGATAGACCAATCTTCTATTTTGCAGGCTTGTCAGGCATCCCCATATAGTGGCCATTTCGGGGGAGTAAGGATAGCTGGGAATGTGTTGGAGTCGGGCTTCTACTGGCCGACATTGTTCAAAGATGACACATCTAGGTGAAGGGTTGTGATGAGTTCCAACAAACCGGGAATATTTCCTGCCAACATGAGATGCCCATGAACTCAATTCAGGAGGTGGAAATGTTTGATATATGGGGAATCAATTTCATGGGGCCTTTTGTCAGCTCATATGGCAACAAGTACATACTCGTAGCTGTGGACTATGTTTCAAATGGGTGGAAGCAGTAGCACTCTCTACAAATGATGCATAGGGGGTCATTGGTTTTTCTAGAAAGAATATATTCACCCGGTTTGGTACTCCAATGGCAAAAATCAGTGATGGAGGCACTCACTTCTACAACCGATCCTTCACAAAGTTGTTAGAAAAATATGGTGTGCGCCACAAGGTTGCCACCCCATATCATCCACAAACGAGTAGGGAAGTGGAAATTTTGAATAGAGAGATAAAGAGCATTTTAAAAAAGACCCTGAATGCTATGAGAACGGATAGGGCGAGAAAGTTAGATGATTCAATCTGGGCCTATCACACCGCTTTCAGAAGTTCAATTAGCATGTCGCCATATAAATTGATGTTTGGGAAGGCGTGTCACTTACCCATGGAGTTGGAGCATAAATCTTTGTGGGCATTGAGGCAGCTGGATCTAGATATGGAAGCTACGGGTACGAGTAGAGTCATAGAGTTGCATGAGCTTGATGAATTTCACTACCATGATTTTGAGATCACAAGACTATACAAGGAGAGAATGAAGATGATACATGACAAAAATATTCTTGAGCGGAGTTTTAAACCTGAAGATATGGTATTGCTATACAATTCGAGATTTAAGTTATTTCCGGGTAAGTTGAAGTCAAGATGGTCAGGACCATTTCGTGTGGTAGAGATGCATTCAACTGGAGTCGTCGAGATTACATCGGAAGATGTCTCCCGAAAGTTCAAAGTTAACGGGCAAAGACTAAAACATTATCAAGGCATGGTTGAGGAAGATAAATTGATCTCTACCTTGTACTTGAAAAATCCTCGATAAAAGATAGCATGAGTCGTGCCACGACTTTAAATCAGGCGCTTCTTGGGAGGCAACCCAATTTTTTTTGTGTTTTTCTTTATTTTTCGTGTTTGATTTTGAATTGTGGGAGTATTGACATGTTTATGAATGTCGCAGGAATGAGATTGTACGAGTTGGAATGACTTAGGGTGAATAAATTATGACAAAAGGCTGAAAGTGGCTAAATTTGAAAAGCTGCAAAAATAACCAGCACTGGGCTCGTCCAAATCCGCTCCCCGCGCGAAGGCAGACGCGGTTCAGGCCAGCCAATTGACCAAAAACCAGTAAAGTGGGGGCATGGCGCGCCCCTCTTTGCGATTTTTTTCCTTTATTAGTTTTTTTTTCTTTTTTCGGCTATACTCCAAAATAGGTTAGTTTTAATTCTTTTATCCTCATTCAGAACCCTTAACGCCCCATTTCCAAATTCATTTAAAAAAAAATCCCTTCCCTGTTTGTTCCTTTATTTCCCTGTTTGTTCCTCTATTCCCAATTCCCAGTCCTCGTTCTTGCCTCCCCCCTCAATGCCTCAAGTAAGTAGTTTGTTTATTGTTCTTTTCATTTGTATGTTTCATTGTCCTTACCCCCACCCCCACGTAACAGCCCCTCATGTTTACCTTAGTTTTATTTTTATTTTTCTCTTTCTTTCTTGTTATGGTTTGTTTTGGTAGAGTAATTAAATTCCGAATTTTGGAGCATAGTTGGCTCAAGATTTTGTTGGTTGTTGTGCATAGTGAGGTGAGAAACTACAATTCCCACCACCTCACTCAAATGGGGAGGCAAAACACATGTTACTTGCATTGAAACATGATGGTAAATATTATGCATATATGGTGTACAAAAAATTGCCCGAATGATAATTTTGATAGGTTTTGCAAAGTCTGAATAGCAAGACTCATTGTTTTGGTAATATAAACATCTCTTGAGTGTGGGGGTAGCCGTTTGGGGTCTTTGCACTTAAATTGCACTCGTTTTAGAACAAATGTCAACCGCTGCCAACTTAGGCACGACTCGTGCACGACGTATGCGTCTTCCTACCCACTTGATTTTCGATGATGCTAAGTAACCTTATATCAATGTAATTAAGTTGTAGTAGACACTTATACCCTGGTTTCACACTTATGCTTTCGGGCTAAGTGCGGGGTGCAAATGTATATTGCTATGACTCAATGTTACCCATTATACTAATATGTGTTTTGTATCGTTGTGTTGTTCGCTGTGCTGCTCGAGTCTGTTCGTGGAAAGAGATAGGTACAACACATTGGAGTCTAGAAAGACTTTTAGGAGTCGGGGGATGCAGAGTTGTCTACTTTGAGTGCTGCTGATGGAAATACTATTGAGGAGCCGACGGAGGTTTGAGAAGTGGCTGTTGAACTGATATTGGAAGGGGAAAATATTGAGTATTGTACTTCATGACATATTTTATATCGGGGCTTAGATGTGGAGCATTTGTGCTTAGTACTTTCCTCATAATTCTTGTGAGTATGTGCCTTGAGAATATATGTGACTTTACTTTGACTGTTGGGCTCATCTTTTGACTCTTGTCATGTACTTCCTATATGGTTTAGTTTTATGATGACTGTGCTTAGCAGCTTTAACTTGAGAGCCGGGTCTGAGTCGTCTTGAGTAGGTCATGTGCATTGTGCGAGGTGAGAAGTTTGATTTGTACTCTGTGCCATACCGAGCTAGTCTAGAACTTTCCCCCTGTGTGAGTCGAAGCGAAATGATTAAGTATCGTTAGGCTAGGGGATGATATAGGCATTTCTATGATTGACCATTGAGCCACTTTTGTCCACCTGTGCTAATATTATCCATAGTCAACCCTTTTGAGTCGGTAGACCTTTTTCTTTAGCACTCCCATTACAAGCTAAATTCCCCTTGTTCTTAATCAAATCTTGCTCACCATTTACCTCTGAAAGCACTTAAGTCGCTATAAGAGTAATGAGAGAGACCATGTAGATTTTGAGTGCAACCATAGGAAGGCCAAGAAGGCACGTTGTGTTTAAATGAATTACTATGAAACACCAAAATTAAAAGGAGTGTAAACATAATAAAAAAAGATTTTGAAGTACACCTCCCAAGTATTGATCCGGGCTAGTGAGCATCTACGTGATGATATGCTTAAAGAACAAGGGCCTAATCGTGTATTGGTTCGTGGCATGATATTGACTTGGTCGTGATGGGAAGGTAAATGAAAGTGAAGTGTAGTGTATTAAAGTGCTTAGGAGGGATAGTAACTATTTTTTTCAAATATATGCTACCCGTCCCTTAGCCCACATTACAACCTATGATGTCCTACTTGATCGGAGTCTGTGCGAACTTAAATTAGTCAAGTCTTACACTACGGTCAAGCCTATGGTACGAACTTGGGTGGCATATGAGTTATTTTTGCGAGAGTGAGCGAGTTCATTCGATTGGAGAGTCCTTAAAATATACTTAAACTTATGTTTGAGTGTGTGGACTACTTTCTCTCTTTGGTTTGTTGGTAAGGCACATGATTTGCAAAAGATAGGTAAAGGCCTTGGTTTTTGAGTTGGAACAAGAAGCGAGTCTTAGTTTGGGATATATATTGAATTCAAATTTTGGGGCTAGGATGTTAAAGAGAGTCACACAATTATTTTAATTAGTCTTGGCATGACATAAAGCTTGAGGAAAAGTATGAATAGCGCTTATGCTAGGTTCTAAGTGTTAATATAAACCATTATCATTGGCGTGAGGCTTGAGTAGGTTTGGAAATTTGTTTCTTGCCAATGTGCTTAATTTTATTCTTTCGAGGACGAGAAAAAGTCTAAGTGTGGGGTGGTGATAAATGGCTAAAAGTGCATGATTTTGAGTATATTTTCATCTCATTTGGCATGTGAGTTTCGGGAGATTACATGATATTTGAAGTAAATGATACTCATTACGTATTTCTTATTTGTAGGAGTGAGCTTGAATGATAATGGAGCAAAAGATATCAAATTAATGCAAAAAGGAAAAAAAAATGGAAGGACTGGGAGTTCGTCTATTCTCGTGCGTGGCACGAAAACATACGCGAAAAAGGAGAAAAAATGAAGGCACAAAGCAACGAAGTGAAGCAAAGGCATGTATCACTTCGCAAAAATGGAAGAATTTCAAAAACTGAATTCGCGTCCATGAGCGTGCGGCGTGCGAAGGCAGGCGCGGATTCCATCTTTTTCCATCCGAAGTGGGATTGAAATGTTCCTCCCCTTAGCAAACCCTAAGCGATATAAATACATCAAAGAACGACTTTTTAAGGGTTACACAACATCTTTGAAGGAAAGAACAAGTAAGGAGCAAGACGGAAGATTCGGAAACAAGTTTTTAGGAAGAATACATCTAGTTTGTTGTATTTACTTAGAAGAGAATTGCAACACCTAAAGTGCTCACGATCAGTAGAGAGTATCTAAGCAAATTTATAGGAGACGTAGCATGGAGGATTCCGATAAGAGGGAAATTCGTAACCTTAGACCTTTCCAATCTTGTCTACAATATTTGCTTTATTAGTGATAAAATTACAGCTTTTTAATTACCTTATTTTTAGTTAGTAAACACTCAACTCATTATTCAATATTTCTGAAAGTTAATTACTTGAATTCTTGCGTAACTAGAAGTTGTGATTAGTAGATTAATTCCTTATGGGATTCGACTCCGGACTTGTAAACCGAATTATATTTGCAACCGCTTAGTCCTTTTTATTAGGCATGGTTGGGCATGATCAACTGGACACAAAGTTTAAGAAATAAAGACTTTTGAAATTTGTGGTTAAGAAAAATTATAAATAGTCATCAGCCTGACTAACAAGAAAGAAAATAACAGCCCCATGCACGTAGCATCCCGCATTCATACAAAGTTCTGGGAAGGGCCACACCCCAAGGAGTGTGATGTAGACATCATTTCCTAATGCAAATATTAGTGGCTGATTTCACAGTTCGAACCTCTGAATTATAAGTCACACGAATACAATTTTATGGTTGCTCTATCACCCCCTTCATGACTAAAAAAAATAAGAGTGTCACATAAATTAAAATGGCAAAAGTAATATTTACCTGTATCTCGAGAACAACATTGTGTCCTTTGAAAGCAGTTGCAATAATGGCAAGACCATTTAGGATAGCACGAAATCGAGCCATTGTTGTTGTTGCATTATCAGATGGGTTGTAAGAGACTCCATTTGGTCGGCCTTTATTGATGGAGAGTGCCCATATTAGAGTTAAATAGGCCACACCCATAACTGAACCAACAAAGGAGACCCAAGCTAAGGAGTGCAGATTGGGGCAAAATTGGGCAACTAAAATGGCAAGGCATTTAAATAACAAGAACCATTCAGCTCCACTCAAAGATCTGTGCTGACAATTGTCATCATTTTCACATATTGCATTGTAGAAAAGTTGAAAGGTACCTCCCCCTGCAATAATGGACATAACACAAGTTCCTCCTGATAGGTACATTACTGGGAATATTGCTAAATATTTTCCCAATTTTGGTCCTGAAAATAATGGTAAGAAATTCCATTATTTTCGTTTTTAGAGAAAAGGAAAATAGTGGGGTTTGACTGAGAATGCACTAGCAAAATTTCACTACAAAATAAATTGAAATTAGCTATAAATTTTATGGTTAAATCTCTAGTAACTAACAAATTTCTTAATAATTTGTTGCTACTCCGTCGCAAAATAGAATTAGCTGTAAATTATTTGATTGAGCTACATAAGTTATCCGTCACTAATCGCTATTTTTTAAATAGTGGGTGGAAATGTCAATTGTATGTGTTGACTGAAAATGCACTAATAAACTAGTGGAAATGTCAATTTATGTATGTTTTCTATATTTGTCCCCACACTGATCAGAAGCAATATACAAAAGTTTTTTTTTTTTTTTTATGGGTTTAATATATCATAAATCTAACCAAAATATTTTTCAGACAACAAGAAGCAATTGAAAGCCTAATTTTCCAAAATTAAAATAAAAATAAAATTCAAATGCTACCCTAAACTAGAAGTTCTGGCATACAAATCAATAAATATTTCTAGAAGAAATTCTTAAGGTTCTAATCTTACAAAATTTAAGGAGTATTAGCTTTTTAGTTATTTTCTTCAGTGAAAATAAGAAAGAAAGAAATGAGTCAGTGGTAGAATAGTTTTTTTTTTTTTTTTTTTTTTTTTGTTTTCCTTCCGGTGTT
>ML432104.1:0-22258 GCA_005239525.1 Nicotiana knightiana | reverse complement strand
TTTTTTTTTTTTTTTTTTTTTTTTTTTTGGTTCCCTTCCGGTGTTCAGTGCCTGCATTGGAGCCCGACTATATCCGGATATGCGCCGTGTAGGACCCTATTCGGGGGAAGCACTCCCTATCAAGGATTTTTTCATACCCAGGGCTCGAATCCGAGACCTCTGGTTAAGGAAGAACAATCCCATCCAGTAATAGAATAGTAAACTTTATTAGTTGTGCAGATTTGTTAGTAGTGCCAAATTAAATTATATTAGATCAAGAATTATAAGAGGAAGGCTGCATTTAGACCCAGTTAGCTCCAAGTCGATGACATATAAGAAAACATATTTACGTTCGTCCAATTATTTGACATATCACATTAAATCTTTTCCTTAATATATTTTATTTAAGTTAATTTAGGCCAACCGATCCAAACAAGTCATTCTATATTTGTTTAATTTAATTAATTAATATTCATTTGACGTAATTGTGGAAAGATGGAGACTAGCCGCCTTCCTAACCTCTGATGACCCCACGCTGCTACGCTATTATACACATTTAAAATTAATTGTGTATACAGTTAAAATCGGGCAACCCAATTTTACTGATTAATTGAGATCAGGGAGATATATCGAAGATCGGCCCCGTAGTAGATCAAATCGAGACACGAGGACAAGGTACCGAGTTCGGAATTCGAGGTACCTGTTGAGATCGATACCAGTAAGAATCGAGACCAAACAAGGTAGACATCAAGCAAGACCGAAGATAGCGTAGTAACAGAAAGACGAGATATCCGTGACTGATCTAAGATCATGACGGAAATCTCAGAATGGATCAAATCAAGAACGGTTATTTAGCAAATCATGGGATTCCCTTATGTAATTAGAATTATACCATAAGTATAATTTCTCTACTATATAAACGGGAGTTCTAATCATTTGTAAGACATCTCATTCTCACATATCAGAGCAATATAACACTCTCCCTCGCTTATACTCTCTAGTTCATTAGCTTGCTTTATACTTTATTATTCTGGTATCAATCAGTTCAAGGACACTCTAACTCAAGGGCTGAATTACATTTCAACACTGGTTTGCTTTATTTTATTGTTAATTTCTATTATTAATCATCATATTGATCAATTGGTATTAGGTGAAATCACAAGTCTTTAAACCCACTTACAAGTTTAATTGTTATCTGATTTTAAGAGTAAACAGTTTGGCGTCCACCGTGGGGCTAAGGATAATAGTGATTTCTTAATACTGATTCTGATAACATACACTACTTTATGCTTGTTCTCGTAAGTGTTTTTGATTTCAGGATCAACATGTCAAGCTCACAAACAGTACCCACACACGCTGACAACAACTTCGGTTTTCATAGGGAAAATGACAATGTAGCCGCCCTAGGGATCAAAGTACCTCTGGTCGGCGTTGAGGGAGTACCATCTGCAGACCTCGTCGACGTCAGCTACCACGTCTCCCTAAATGCCAATTTGGGCGTCGACCCCGAAAACAGCGTCCGCAGAGAAGCTCGACCAACCAGTCAAGATGCACAGGGCGGTGAAGACGGTGGAGTTAGCCTTCGACTGATATTTGAAATGCTGCAAGCTCAACAAGTTGCCATAGCACAACTTCAAAACCAAAACCGGGCTCCGAGTAGAGCTGAACTCGATCCCTCACTTGAAGATGTTCGCAGTGCCGAACCAGTACCGGAGAGGTCGAACGCCAACATATCGGGGACTGACCCCACCATCATGAAAATTTCCGAGGATTTCACAAAGCGAACCGAATCAGGAGAAATGAAGATCGGGGCTAATGGAAAAAAGGTAGAAACATACAACTCCCGAGTTGATCAAATACCGAGGGCACCATCGATACTGAAGTGTTTGGATTCGAAGAAGTTCGTGCATAAGCCTTTCCCCCCAAGTGCAGCTCCTAAGCCAATCCCGAAAAAATTTCGCATGCCAAAAATTCTCAAGTATAATGGGACGAACGACCCTAATGAGCATGTCACTTCTTATACATGGGAAATAAAGGGAAATGACTTAGAGGATGACGAGATTGAGTATGTGCCGCTGAAGAAGTTTGGAGAAACTTTATCGAAGGGGGCGATGATATGGTACCACAATTTCCCCCCCAATTCTATCGATTCATTTGCCATGCTTGCAGATTCCTTTGTCAAAGCTCACGCCGAAGAAATAAAGGCCGCGACTAGGAAATCGTACCTCTTCAAAGTGAAACAAAAGGACCACGAAATGTTAAGGGAATTCGTGTCTCGGTTCCAAATGGAACGCATGGACCTACCCCCAGCCACAGATGATTGGGATGTCCAAGGCTTTACTCAAGGTTTGAATGAGCGAAGTTCGGTAGCGTCACGACAGCTAAAGCAAAATTTAATTGAGTATCCAGTCGTGACCTGTGCCGATGTGCATAATCGGTATCAGCCAAAGATCAGGGTCGAGAACGATCAGTTGCGGACACCTTCTAGTTCCGTTTATCCAAACGGGCCCGCCGGCAGAATTTCAAGGGACATCGATAGAGAACCCCGATCGAACAGAGATCGGTATCAACCATACAGCGCATATCGTAGAAATATCGGTACAGGTCATAACCCCGTTCGAAATGACCGAAGGAATGATCGAGGATAGAGCTACCGAGGTCTCATGAGTATAAGTGGCTTCGACAAACATGTCGAGCCCACATAAGCACCACGACTATGAGAATACAACTTCAGCATCGACACATTAGGTATTGTGCCAGCCATTAAGCGAATCAAGGATACTAGATGGCCTAGACCCCTACAGACTGATCTGGAATAGAACCGAAGACTGCAGATACCGTCTATTCAACGAGGGTCATCTTCGAGAATTCTTGAGCGACCGAGCTAAATATCACTTGAGAGACAGGGACGCAAATATGAAGAATGAACAGGAAAACCACATCACGTGATTCACATGATCGTTGGGGGGGTTCGATATTCTGCAGGAAATCGTGTTCAAGCGCACAAAGGTGTCAATCACCAGGGAAAAGCGAACTCGGGGCTATGTTCCAGAAGGGACCTTGTCGTTCAATGAAGAGGAAGCAGAAGGGATCTCACAACCCCACAATGATGCAGTGGTAATCTCTATTCTTATGAATAAAATTCAGGTTAAACGTGTTTTAATTGATCTAAGAAGCTCGGCCAACATTATTCGATCGAGGGTCGTGGAGAAAATCGGCTTGCAGGATCATATTGTGTCCGCACGAATCCTCAATGATTTCAACATGGCAAGTGAAACTACTAAAGGTGAAATCATCTTGCCAGTAAATGTAGCCAGAACCATTCAAGAAACAAAGTTCCATGTGATCGAGGGCGATATGAGATACAACGCCCTGCTTGGAAGACCCTGGATTCACAACATGAGGGCGATCCCCTCAACCCTTCATCACCGGATGGAGTAAAAACAGTGTATGGGTAACGACATGCTTCCAAATAGATGTTCGCGGTCGATGAAGTACTACCGGTATCGGTACCTTCATCAACAAAGGAATCAGATTCAAAAGGAAAACAGAAGGCCAAATAGCAACCACAGGTACCAACCTCGACCCAACCGGAGGAGCAGGGGGCGGCCGAGGATGACGAACATTGGATCCCCCGATCCTTCATAATTCTTGATGACTCCGACGCCACAAAATCAATGGTCAAATAGCTGGAGCAAGTCATACTGATCGAGTATCTACCCGAGCGAAAGGTATATCTGGGCACGGGGTTAACCCCCGAGCTCAGGGAAAAACTAATTAAATTTCTTATAGATAATATGTATTGCTTTGCTTGGTCCCACCTTGATATGACAGGGATCCCACTGGAGATCACTACCTATCGATTGAGCTTGGACCTGAAGTTCCATTCAGTAAAGCAAAAGAGAAGGCCCCAGTCCAAGGTTAAACACGCATTCAAGGACGAGGTAACCAAACTTCTCAAAATAGGGTCCATTCGGGAAGTAAAATATCCTGAATGGTTAGCAAACATAGTCGTAGTCCCTAAAAAGGACAATAAACTTAGGATGTGCGTAGTTTATAAGGACCTAAACAAAGCATGCCCTAAGGATTCTTTTCCTTTGCCAAATATTGATCGTATGATAGATGCCACGCTCGGCCATGAGATTCTAAAATTTTTCGATGCCTACTCCGGGTATAATCAGATACAAATGAACCCAGAGGATCAGGAAAAGACTTCGTTTATCACTAAGTACGTCACCTATTGTTATATCGTAATTCCGTTCGGAATAAAAAATGCTGGTGCGACTTAACAACGCCTAGTAAATCGAATGTTCGAATAACAAATAGGGAAATCAATGGAAGTTTATATTTATGACATGCTAGTTAAGTCCCTGTGCGCAGAGGACCATTTGAAATATTTGTAGGAGACCTTCGACATACTAATAAAGTACAATATGAAGCTCAACCCGGAGAAATGTGCATTCCGGGTCGGCTCGGGGAAGTTCCTCGGCTTCATGGTATCAAATCGGGGCATCGAGATCAACCATGATAAAATCAAGGCCATAGAAGATATCACAGTCGTGGAAAATGTTAAGGTCGTACAAAGGTTAATAGGGTTCATAACCGCCCTAGGCCGATTAATTTCGAGGTCCTCAGATAGAAGTCACCGGTTCTTCTCGCTGCTTAAGAAGAAGAGCAATTTTGCATGGACCCTGGAATAACAACAAGCCTTGGAATAACTAAAACGGTACCCATCGAGCCCGCCACTTCTTTACACTCCGAAAGCGTACGAGCAACTCTACTTATACTTAGCAGTCTCGAAAATCGCGGTAAGTAGGGTCCTAGTTCGAGAAGATCAAGGTACGCAATTTCCTCTTTACTATGTTAGTCGAACCTCATGTGAGGCCGAGACCCGATACCCATACTTAGAAAAATTAGCACTTGCTTTAATAAGCGCCTCTAGGAAATTAAAACCATATTTTCAATGTCACCCAATTTATGTTGTTACTACCTATCCCCTTCGCAATATTTTTCACAAAACCCGAACTCTCAGGTCGATTGGCCAAATGGGTCGTCGAGATCAGTGGTACGATATTGAATATCAAGCCCGAACGACCATTACGTCTCAAATTTTAGCAAACTTTGTGGCCGACTTCAAGCCACCCCTCGTACCCGAGGTCGAAACGAAATTATTACTAAAGACGGGTACATCTTCGGGGGTATGTACCCTTTTCACTGACGGCGCTTCGAACGTGAAGGGGTCCGGGATGTGCATTATTTTGAATCCGCCCACAGGCAATACAATTAGACAATCTATCAAAACTTCAAAATTAACTAACAATGAGGATGATTATGAGGCCAGGATTGCAGGTCTCGAGCTAGCTATGAGTTTGGGAGTAGAGGTCATCGAGGCCAAATGTGACTCCTTACTTGTGGTAAACCAATTCAACAGAACTTTTGAGGTTTGAGAAGACCGAATGCATAGGTACTTGGACAAACTACAGGTACCTCTACATCGATTAACGAATGGACCCTACAACACATACTTTGGGAACAAAACATCGAGGTTGATGCCCTTGCAAACTTGGGGTCATTGGCTGAAGACAACGAACTTAGCTCGGGGACTGTCGTACAGCTTTCGAGATCAGTAATCGAAGAAGGCCATGCCGAAAAAAATTCTATGAGCCTGGCCTCGGATTGGAGAAACAAGTACATCAAATACTTAAAGAATGGGAAGCTTTCATCAGTCCCCGAAGGAGTCAAGGACTCTACGCACAAAAGCAACACGGTTCACATTGGCCGAGGATGGAACACTATATAGGAGAATGTTCGATGGACCATTGGGGAATGAACATCGTCGGCTCTCTTCCATTGGCCCCAGGTAAAGCTCTATTTATTTTATTTATGACTGGATATTTTTCTAATTGGGTTAAGCACAAGCTTTCAAAAAATTCAAAGAAAATAAAGTGTTGGCCCAAGAAAGGAAATAGTTTTGAAGATTGACAAAGTAACTCCGAGATGAACCAGGTCCATCACAGGTGACATAGATCAGCAGAGTTAAAGGCACATGAGATGCACATGCATGAGATAAATGTATTATGATAAAATTGAGATATCTTCTGATCGAAAAGATTGCAAAAACTAAATTGGAGAAGGACTCCTTATTCAATAAGAACAGAATCAAAGATAAGGAAGGATTTAGAAGTTGAGTTTGACTAGAACTCTTTCACCATGGAAGAGTTGGATTAAGATTCTAGTTAATTCCTTATCTACTAACTCCTATAAATTGCAGATTGTTCTTATGATATGTAGACGCACAAAAGCAAAAATTTATCAAGAATTGAGAGCAAAAATTCGTGAAGAAATTTAGCAAGCAGTTCGAGCCAAATTGGAGAGTGCGAATCTAAAGCTACATACCAGTTAGAAGAATCAGTTCCATCTGTTTATCATTGAGTGTAGTTGGTTCTAGTAGGCGATTTAATATTGTATCTTTTCAGCTTTGATAGAAGCAATTGTAATAGGTACACCTTTATTCAAGTTAGAGTCAACTTAAAGCTGGTAGAAATTAGCTAGAGGCTAGTTACTACATATGGTTAGAGTTAATCCTAGGATTACAAAAGAGTTTATTTTGTAAGTCCGTTTGGCTCAGAGTTTGTACTGAAGAGTTTGAGAAAATCCTATTGAGGTGTAGGTCGTGGTTTTTTCACCTTTTGAGCCAGGTGTTTTCCACGTAAAAATCTCTGTATTTTTACTTTAGTGCTTTTATTATTCCGCAAACAGCAGTAGTTGGAACACCAAGAGGAACCAGGTTCTTCTAGTAAGACAGCACTCGGAAAATTGGGTACCACACAATTAACTATATTCTTGTGTGGTATTGGCGTCTAAAACATCAATTGGTATCAGAGTAGGTTATCCTTGAAAGGCTAACACCTTGGAAAAGATCAAGATGAGTGCACCACCTGGGAACTAGGAAGGACAATTAATGGTTAGGCCTCCACTCTTCAATGGCCAGTACTACACCTGGTGGAAGAATAAGATAAAGGATCACTTAATTGGAGAAGACTATGAACTATGGGACATAGTCACTGACGGTCCTTTAGCCACCATGAAGAAGACAGCTGAAGGAGTAGATGTGCCAAAAACTAGAGCTGACTGCACTGCTGGGGATTTGAGAAAGTGGGAGAAAAATGCTAAGGCCAAGAGGTGGCTTGTGTGTGGAATCGGTCCAGATGAGTATAGCAGAATTCAAAGTTGTACCACTGCCAAAGAAATTTGGGACACTTTGCAAGTGGCTCATGAAGGAACACCTCAAGTGAAGAGGTCAAGAGGAACTCTACTATATTCTCAATATGAGAATTTCACCATGAAGGAAGAAGAGACCATCCAAGAGATGTATACAAGGTTCACTACACTAACCAATGAACTCAAGTCTCTTGGAAGGGTCATTTTTGAAGAAGACAAGGTTGAGAAAATTCTGACAAGGGTCTTGCCAATCTCTTGGGAAAGAAAAATTACAGTCATTCAGGAATATAAGAACATTGCAACTCTTAAGTTGGATGAGCTAATTGGAAATCTCACCGCCTATGAACTTATAAGGAAGACTATGAAGATGGATGGTCCCAAGAAAGAAAGGAGTTTGGCATTTAGAATCACCGAAGAAGCTGATCTAGAGGAGGATGAAATAACCATGATCACAAAGGACTTCAAGAAGTACCTAATGAGAGAAAAGATTCCTTCAAGAAGTGGAAGCTACAACAAATCAAGGGTTCCTGAAAAACAAACCAATGACGGGTGTTACAAGTGTGGCAAAACTGATCACCACATCAAAAACTGCCCTCAATGGGAAATTGAATGGAAGAAGGAAAGAGTTGAGCGAAGGAACAGGAAGATAGAACAGGTTCAACCCAAGAAAAACAGAACATCAACAAAGGCAATGGTTGCTGCTTGGGGAGAAAGTTCAGATGAGTATTCAGATGATGAAGATGAACAAGCATTTATGGCAATTGGAGAATCCGATGAGGAATCTAAGGTAAGTATAATTCATCTCAAAGACAAGATTAAATTTTTGTCTAAAGAAACTCTATCTGAGTTACTCCTGGATTTCATTGATAAATCTGAGGATCTAAACAATGAAAAGAAACAAATGTCTAAGGAGTGTGTGATTTTGAAAGCTACGTGCAAAAATCTGGAACTTAGGGCTAGTGAATGTGATAGTAAAAATGCTGAGTTAAAGAACCAGGTTCATGAAATTGACACCACTGTCCTAGAGCTAAGATCTAAAAATCTAAAACTGAAATTAAGAACAGGTAAAAAACAAAGCTGATCACACACAACTCACATTAGAAGAAAATCTAGGAAAAATGAAAGATGAGTTGTACAAAAGAGATGAGCACATAAGAGTCCTTAAGGAGGATCTTGGCAAGATCAAGCATGAACTAGATAGAACTAACAAATGGAACAGGTCCTCTGATGCTTTAACTTGGCTACAAGAACACCATAGTAGCAATAGAAGAGGACTTGGCTTTGGGAATCCGCTGCCTTAGTGGGACCCAAAAAACAAGTACCTCACTCTTCCTGAGAACAAAATTTGTACACATTGTGGTAAGACTGGTCACTTCAAAAGTGAATGCAATGCAAAAGAAAAGGCTAGTCAAAACAACACAAGATTTGTTCCAAGGAAAAACTGGTTACTTGCCTGGACTAAAAAGAAATTGATTCATCCTTTTTCTCATGGCAAGGGACCCAAACTAGTTTGGGTTCCTAAAACTAACCTCTGATTTCTTTTGTAGATTCAAGTGAAAGATAGTAGCCAAATATGGTAAATGGATAGTGGCTGCTCAAAACACATGACTGGAAACAAGGACTAGTTCCTTTCACTTGAGGACCTCAAAGGAGGAAATGTCTCCTTTGGAAATGGAAAGAAAGGTGAAATCATTGGGGTTGGTAATGAACAAGATGATGAAGAAATTGGGTTGGTCAGAAACTCTGTCCAAACTAAAGCAACAATGGAGGAAGGAACATGTGATGGAACAGGTTCATCCATCCTTGGCAACATGACAGGGGGAATAGAACAAAATAATTCCCAAACTTCGTTGGAACCTGTACCTGAACCTGTTCCACAACAACAAAGGAATGAAGGAACATCAAGGAGTAACAAGTTGGTTGTGAAACCATGCAGATATCTTTATAAAAGCACTGAGTAAAGAGCATTTTGAAAGGAACATGTTACTATTAGGGATGATTAAGATCACTTACTTGAACCAGTTTAGAATGTAAATACATGAAAAAAAGGAAAAAGAAGAAGGAAAATGCAAAAAATTGGCTAGAAAATCAGGAATTTGTGTAAATAATCAGATTAACAATTGCTCAATCTCATACTGTAAAAAGTATACTCTTATGCCATGTTTTGATATGACATACTGGTCACTAATGAAATTTTTTCTATCTCTGCAAATTGAGGCTTGATCAAGAGGATTCTGAAAAGATGAACCTGGTTCATCGTGCTGGTTCATCTGAAAGGCGAGGTATATGTTCTACACTCTTCACACTTTGAAATGCTAATAATTAAATCATGAGCAGAACTCTGCCCAAACTCAAAATCTTTTCAAAGCCCATCCATTTGACTTTGATCCACTTCTGTTTCAACAAGAATCCTTACCAAATTAAAATACCTAGATTCTAGGGAAGCCTTAACCATCAATTCAAAACTAAAAGTTCATCCAAATCATCCCCTCCCTTACAGAACCATTCCCAAATTTTCGATGACTCTTTCAAGTCGGCGATTGAGGGGGAAGAACCTAGGTCTTTCGATTCTGAACATGTAACTTTTGTACCATAACCTTCTTCTGAGGTCATTTCTGAGGTCGCCGAAAACTTAGAAAATAAGTTCATACTGGATGGGTCTATGATAGATGTGGAAATGCCTGAGACAACAAGTAAAGAAGGTAAAAATAAAATAGAAAAAGAAAAGGAGAGAGAGGGAGTAAGGAGTGAAGAGGGAAATAGGGCAAGAATCTATAAAAATGGCTTTCTGTGGTGCTGAGCCAGAAAAGGAAGAAGAAAGTAGCAAGAACGTAGGGGGAAGTGAATCAGGAGAAGCCGCTGAAGGGTTAGTTAATTTAGGAAAGCACACAGATGAACCTGGTTTATCTACTGAGGAAACCCTAGAGGATCTGCTGAAAATGTTAGGCGATAATTACAATCCAAAGAAGAAAAGAACTCCTAAAGCTCAAAAGTCTGGAACAGCAAGAAAAAGTAAGAAAAGAAAAGTTGCTCCTTCTGAGACTTCTAACATTTCTCTTCCAAGAGGAAGAACTACAAGGAGTAAGGTAAAGCAAAGTGAGGACGAGTTGAAGAGAGATTTAGAGGAGAGTAAGAAGAAAATAGTGGAAAAGGGAAAGAAAAGATTGTTGTTGAGGCTATTGAAGTGGATGAGATGGACCTGGTCCATCAAGGTGAAAAAGTGGCAGAAGTAGAGGTTCAGACCCCTAAGCCCAATAAAGTCAAGACTTCCTCAAAGAAGTCTTCATCTGTTTCTATGTCTGCTGAACCATCCTTCTTGGCTAAATGAACCAGGTCTGCAGTTTTTCCAAGCCTTAATTTCCTAGCCTGCCTAGAACTTTCAGTGACCCAGATTCAGAATTTTTTGTTTGTTGCTCATGTTTTAACTATTTTTGTTTCATTTTGCGGATTGTGGCAGAATGTAATCTCTCTATCAATGAAATCTGATGCTTTTTGATCTGATTTAGTATCTCTATTTTTTGATAGTTTGAATTCTTAGTAGATTATTGATGATTAATCCATGATTGCATATGCACTTGACCAAATGGCCATGAGTAAGTGCTAAAAATCTTGGATTCATACAATTTTATTTGCAACTTTTCGATGATGTCAAAAGGGGGAAGATAGGTTGTGCTCTGAACATGTGATATTTATAACCTAATGAACTTGGTTCTTTATGATAAATGCTTAATACCCTAATATGTGTCACTGTTGGACTAAGCTGAAACAGGCCTGAAGCACAAAGTTTGTCATCATCAAAAAGGGGGAATTTGTTGGCCCTAGAAAGGAAATAGTTTTGACGATTGACAAAGGAACTCCGAGATGAACCAGGTCCATCACAGGTGACATAGATCAGCAGAGTTAAAGGAAAATGAGATGCACATGCATGAGATAAATGTATTATGATAAAATTGAGATCTTCTGATCGAAAAGATTGCAAAAACGAAATTGGAGAAGGACTCCTTATTCAATAAGAACAGAATCAAAGATAAGGAAGGATTTAGAAGTTGAGTTTGACTAGAACTCTTTCACCATGGAAGAGTTGGATTAGGATTCTAGTTAATTCCTTATCTACTAACTCCTATAAATTGCAGATTATTCTTATGATATGTAGACGCACAAAAGCAGAAACTTATCAAGAATTGAGAGCAAAAATTCGTGAAGAAATTTTGCAAGCAGTTCGAGCCAAATTGGAAAGTGCGAATCTGAAGCTACATACCAGCTAGAAGAACCAGTTCCATATGTTTATCATTGAGTCTACTTAGTTGTAGTAGGCGATTTAATATTGTATCTTTTCAGCTTTCATAGAAGCAATTGTAATAGGTACACCTTTGTTCAAGTTAGAGTTAACTTGAAGCTGGTAGAAATTAGCTAGAGGCTAGTTACTACATAGGGTTAGAGTTAATCCTTGGATTACAAAAGAGTTTATTTTGTAAGTCCGTTTGGCTCAGAGTTTGTACTGAAGAGTTTGAGCAAATCCTACTGAGGTGTAGGTTGTGGTTTTTTCACCTTTTGAGCCAGGTGTTTTCCACGTAAAAATCTCCGTGTTTTTACTTTACTACTTTTATTATTCCGCAAACATCAGTAGTTGGAACACCAAGAAGAACCAGGTTCTTCTAGTAAGACAGTACTCGAAAAATTGGGTACCACACAATTAACTATATTCTTGTGTGGTATTGACGTCTAAAACATCAGAAAGTCATAGACTTTATTTGGGACCACCTTACATGTCGATTCGAGATGCCTGCCGAGATTGTATGCGACAATGGGAAGCAATTCATCGGCGGCAAAATGACCAAATTTCTTGAGGACCACAAGATTAAAAGAATTCTGTCGACACCATATCATCCTAGTGGAAACGGACAAGCCAAATCGACAAACAAGACCATCATTTAAAATCTAAAGAAAAGATTGACCGACGCTAAAGGAAAATGGAGAGGGATACTTCCCGAGGTTCTTTGGGCGTACCGCACGACGTCAAAATCTATTACGGGGCAACACCGTTCTCTTTAGTCTATGGTACCGAAACTCTAATCCCAGTCGAAGTCAGGGAACCTAGCCTCAGGTTTCAGTATGCAACAGAACAGTCAAATCACGAGCCTATGAATACAATCCTCGAATTTCTAGATGAAAGACGGGAATCCTCCCTCGTTCGAATGGCCGCACAAAAATCATGAATCGAAAGGTACTACAATCGAAGAGCCAATCTTCGACACTTTAAAATCGAGGACTTAGTTCTAAGAAAATCACCCTCAACACTCGAAACCCTAATGAAGGAAAACTTGGCCCAAACTGGGAGGGACCATATAAGGTCCTCGACATCATCGTAAAAGGATCCTTCAAGCTTGGCACGATGAACGGCAAGCAACTACCAAATAATTGGAACATATCACTCCTCAAACGATATTACTGCTAAGGTAAGACCCTCTCCATTTTTCATTTATGTTTTAAATTAACCAATTGCAGGTGTTCGATCGAGGGAGTTAATAGATCCTTCAAAGTACTTAGGTCTGAAAGCACATGTTGCACTCTTTTTCCCTTAGACCGGTTTTTGTCCCAAATGGATTTTTTCGGCGAGGTTTTTAACGAGGCAACCATTGTTCGTGCTAACTTAGAGAAATTCAACAGTATCCGAGGCTTCTTTACAATCAACCTCGAGTACTGGGGGACATCACCCTCGAATGTCAACTTTGTTGCAAGGAAAGTACTTCGTGTCAACGGGGTCTCGATAGGAAAATTTTGTAAGGGCCAAATGGTCGAATGAGCCGTGCCCATGTAGGTTACTCGAGCCCTAACATAAAACATGTACGCATGTATAATCATCTATTAAGAGAAGTATTTTTCCTTGCCAAATTTTTCATGCCTTAGAAAATTTTGCTTTACAGTTTCATGCTCTTCATCTATTGTGCAAACAGGCTTAAGGGTCGATCACAACTGAAGTTCGAACAACTAACCCCACACTCGAGGATTTCCGCCCAAAAAATAGATTTGATCGAGCTATTAAGACCTCGAGACTGTAAGACCTTAAAAAGGTAATCCTCGAAATTTGTAGGCCACGGCCACTCCACTGGGGGACTTGACACTTCGAACAAGTTTGGAGTGTAATGGGGAAACACGCCCAAGAGGCAAGTCCCACACTAAAAAGGCTACGGCCAAATTAACACGGTTCGGAGACGTCCGATTTTCGTAATAAAATAGGCCTTCGAATATTTTCATAAACCTGTTAAAAAGGCTACCTTCGACAATGTTAGAAAAGGGTTTCGATAATATCGACCCTCGAAAACCCTAATGGGTATGAAATTGTTCGAAATCTCGAACATATTCTTTATTTCATGCTAAGGCATTACGAAATAAAGGGTTTCGATAATACCAACCCTCGAAAAACCCAATGGGTACAAAATTGTTAGAACTCTCGAACAGCTTCCCATGCTAAGGCATAACAAATTTTATATGATTAAACAATAAACTTTTCAAGCTGAAAAAGGGGGAAATGCCATTCTTTTTTACAAAAGCCACATAGGCCTAATACAAAAGCCTAAGGGCCATTTCTATTTTGAGTTCGAGAAATTATCCTTGCTCTAATAAAACATAAGGGTTACTCTACTTCGAGTTCGAGCAAGTACTCACTCGATTATAAAAAACTACACTAGTCCGGCTTCGATCGAATTGCCTAAGCCTCGAACTTATGAACAAAATTTTCATAAGGCATAAATGAAAAAAAAATTTCATAAGGTAGGAAATGAAATATAGACAAGTCGGAAAGAAAAGGGATCTTTATATATATGAAAGGATATTTACAAGGTCCGATCAGGATCCTACACAAAAGATCGAAAATGAAAAAATCCTAAAGTTCCTAACTATCTTTGGAGGCAGCTTCCTCTCCATCGGGGTCCCCCCTGCTCTCTCTCCCGGCGTCATCGTTATCATCATTGGAGGCCAGTACCTTGGCATCGGCTTCGAGCTCTTTGGAATTTTTTATCTCATCGGTGAGACCGAAGCGTCGAGCATGAATCTCCTCGAGGGTTTCCCTCCGAGATTGACACTTGGCGAGCTCGGCAACATATGCTCGTTTTTGGGCAGCCTCGACAGTTTTCTTTGCTTGGGCTTGAGCATCTTCAGCATCATAACGGTAGACGGCCACGATCGCCTCTGCATCGGCCTTGGCCTTTTCAGCCTCAAATTTAGCCTTTGCAAGTTCGGTGCCCAACTGAGCCTCGAGCTCCTCAATTTTCTTGGCCTGTGCCAAGCTCTTATCTTTCATACCTTAAAGCTGATTTTCAACCTATGACAAAAAGGCTTCCTTCTCTGAGGCGAGGCGGTCCATATTTTGCTTCCATGCCAAGGTCTCCGCCTTCATCGCATCAACCTCTCCTCGAATCTACTCGATCCTCTCGAGCTTCTGCTGGACCTGTGAGATCGAATTGTGAGCCATAGTTCCCGAGCCGATTCCATGAGCTTATAAGATTTCTATTACCTGCTCAGCCATGTCGGTTTGTTCTTCTGTGACGCGGCTAGCTCAGTTCGGAGGTCCTTGATCTATACTTCTTTTTTCCCACTGAAAAGTTTAAGGGCATTCCTCTCCTTGGTAAGCCTTTGGCTGTTGGCCTCGTACCGACTCAGCTCAGCTCGCGATCTAGAAAATGCTTCATGATGAAGCACCAAGGCCTACACAGATAAAAGAAAGAAATTAGACAAGGAAGAAAAACACAAGTATGCTATCAATAAGGGAAGTTAAGACTTACCCGATTCAAGCCTTGTTGTGCTTAATTGAAAAGACATGGAGCCTCCACCTCGTCCATTGTGGTCTGGCCTTCCTCCATGACCAGACCCCGAAGATAACTGGCCACCCATACGGGGGCGGCAAAAATTCGTGCATCCTCCGGGAGGGAGATGTCAATTGTCTGTTTGGTCCTAGGACAGACGCTAGGGGCCGAGAACTGATTGGTCAATCTGAAGCTCGAGGAGGTCCCACCTGGATTTTTCCTTGGTATTTCCAAATCACTCAGGCCGGCGGCATCCTCGATTCTGGAAAATAACCACATAAGGGATCCTCCCCTCCGTGGGCTCCTTCTGCATCAGGATTCTTCATGACTTGAGCTTCCCGAATCGTCTCCTAAAAAAATGAAGGGAGGGACGGGGAGTCTCCAACTTCTATTACCCCAAGTGGGTCTCTTAGGGCACTCTTTTCATCTCGAAGAGCCTCGAGACTGACCTCCACAGCTGGTTCTCCCACTTTTTTACCTCGATATGAGACATCTTTAGCCTTTGCCAACTTGGGGACTCCACCCGAGGCTCGGTCAACTCGGGGCAGACTGCTTTCATATCTCACCGATTCAGTGGCCTTTTTAGCCTCATAGTTTTCCTTCACTCGGGCCACCAGCCCTAGGTCGTCTTCTCTTTCATCCTATTCTTCTTCCTCCTCCCTTAGGAGTTGGACTGAGTCCACAGTCAAAGGAATGACTTTCTTTCTCAACCTACGTGCCACTCTCTTCTTGGGCTCTGACCCCTCAGAAGTCGAGGCCCTTTTCCTCGTATTATCTTTTGCCGGCTTGGGGACCAGGATCAAAGTTTCTTCTTCGCCAGATGGGAGCCTCATGACTGCATCTTTGTCGAGACCTACAGGAAAAGAGATTGAGTAAGAATGGATAGAACATTTTAACCGAACCGTCAAACACATAAAAGGGGCTTACCATAATTTTTGGCTTCCCATCGACCTTTCGATATGTCGCGTCATGCGCGCTCAGCATACGTCGAAGTCGAAACTAGGTCCCTGACCTAGCTCTCAAGATTAGGAATGGTACTGGGCATCGAGGCAACGACTATATCGAAAAACAGCACCGCTAAGATAAAGCGGAGAAGGAAAGTAACAAATAGGAACTAATAATGGGATTGTACTTACATTTCATATTCCATCTATCGGGGAATGGCATCTTCTCAACCGAAATCAGGTTCGAGGTCTTCACCCTGACGAATCGACCCATTCAACCTCGATCCTTGTCCTCGTCTATGCTGGAGATGAAAACTTTGGTGGCTCGACGCTGGAGCTTTATTAACCCACCTCGGTAAAGTCGGGGGTTGTATAACCTGATGAGGTGGTCGAGGGAGAAAGGGTGCCCGTCGACTTTGCTCGAGAAAAATTGGAGCAATATGACGATCCTCCAGAAGGAGGGATGAATCTGATCAAGTGTCACCCGGTACTTTTTTACAGAAGTCCACGATGATTGTGTCGAGGGGACCCAACGTGAAAGAGTAAGTGTAAACACTCAATAACCTTTCCACGTGGGTGGTAATATCTTCCTCAGGGCCCGATATCAAGACCTCATTATTCTTCCAGTTACAATCCTTCTTCACTTTCTTGAAGAAGCTCTCAAGTATCGAGCATATGTATCTCGATACCGGCTCGCAACGATCGGGGATCGATGAGGTTTTCTCGGTCTTGAAATCGGAGCTGATAACGCATCCCCCAGGAATACATTCCTCAAGGCGTGGTACCACCGGTGTTTTCTTGTCGGCCGGCTGAGAAGATGAAGCGGTTTCATTTTGAGGCACAGTCTTTGACGTTTTCTCCATTTAGTTCTGAAGTTAAAGGAAGATAAAGATGAAGAGATTTGGTGTTTTAAGAAATAGTTGACGTTGAAATTTGAAGATCTGTAGATGAAGGGCTTGAAAAAATGCAAAGAACTTTGAAGGCTAGGACAGAAGAGTTTGAGAGAGAGGAAAAGAGGCATATTTATGGGTTTGACGGCGGCGGTTCAAAGTTATTAGTGGGAGACCGTCAACTGACACACATTAATAACCTGAGGAAATGTCCTGACGAGATGTTTCGGTTATTTCTGTCGCTTACGTCATGGAGATGACATCATGATAGGTCGAGGTAAAGATCGAAGGATTAATTCGTTTCTTGTCATTGTACTCCAAAAAAAAGAGGGGACTATTTGTATACGGTTAAAACTGGGCTCACAAGATTTTACTGATTACTCGAGACCAGGGAGATGTATCGAAGATCGGCCACGTAGTAGATCAGACCAAAGCATGAGAACAAGGTACCGAGTTCGGGATTCAAGGTACATGTCGAGATCGAGACTGTTGATACTCAATTTTTCCCATTTTTAAAATTGCATACATACCTTCAAAATCATGCATTAGTAGCAATTGGTATTTTCCATAATTTTTTTACATTTTTATTAATTTGTCCAGTATTTTATTTCCAATAAATAATTACAAAATTGCATCACAAATGATTTCAAAAAAAGAATTCTTGATTTAATTTATTATTTATGGTCCTATTAAGACCAAATTATTCCATAAATAGCCAAATTGGCATCTTTTGGCTATAATTGCAATAACTTTGCAATTATAGCCCAAGCATATAATTTTGTACTATTTTTTACCAGAAATTAGTCATTTGTATTTTTAAATACTAAATAATCATTTAAAACTATTTTATATGCATGAAATTTATTTTTTATAATTATTAGCTATTTTACAAATTATTTTAATTAATTTATATTGGGTATTTAACAAATAGCCTATTCTATTTTAATTTTAGCCTAATTAGACCAGCCCAAACACCTAACTATACCTGACCCAACAGAACCCAAGCCCAATTCCTAAATCTACCCGGCCCAATGCTAATTTAATCTTGGCTGTTGATCAATTTTGATCAACGACCTGGATTTAACCTTTCCTAATTTAACCTAACCTATACCCTCCAAACCCCTCTCATTCTCTCATCCTCACCCGCCGTCACTCCCTCACTCTCTCTCAAACTCCCTCTACCTAACCATGGCTTCCACCCGCCGTTGTTGGCTCACCGTTGATTATGGTGGTTCACCACCGCTCCTAGCCCTAGTGGCTCCCCTCCCATGATCGGATTCTTGATACCCTGAGGGCCTCAAGGGACCAGTGGTTGTTCATTCCTCCCCTGGGCCTGTGCTCACCATTCTCAGGCCGCCATGGCTCAACCGAGTAAGATCTTTCTGTTTTCCGGCTAAACCTATAGGTTTCTAAGCCGGTTTCTCTATTTTATGGGTTATCTTCTAGAAAATCCTAACCTCTTCTACTGTCACTCTTAGATCTATAACAAATCTGAGGTTTTTCTGAACTATTTTCGTTTGTTTTATGAAAACCTTTCAATTTCTCAAAGCATCGCTTTATTTTCCCATTAGGGTTTCTGGAACTCTTCTTCAAAACATGTTTCTGGTCTCTTTTTAATGTTGTTCTCTGATTCTCCTATGTTTAAACGACTCCTTTGTTAAAGTTTCTTTTTAATCATAAATCCTTAGTTTTAACACTATGTTGTAATTCTAAGTCTGTCTTTGCTGATTTGTTCGTATGTTTGTTTCTCATAAATATGTTTTGAATCTCTATGATTTCTACCTCGTTATGCTCATTTGGGTTTCTGATTTTGCTTCTCCCGCCTATATTATGTTTATTTTGGTTATTGACATAAATTTATGGTCATTTTCCCTAATCAGTACTATTTTCTAGTTGAATCCCTGATTTTCTGTGATTTCTACCCTATTGTGTTTATTAGGGTTTCTGATTTTGTTTTTCCATGCCTATATTATGTTTATTTCTTTCATTCGCAGAAATTTGTAGTAATTTCCCTTAATTGATGCTTTCTATTCTTTGAATCCCTAATTTCCAATATCCTTTCTGATTTCCAACCCTTAAATTGTTTTTCTTGCCTTATTATGTGGTTAATTATACCGTTAATTGATTCTTATGTTATTTCCTTATTAAAACCTTATGAACCTAGCCTTAATTGCTTACTCTATACCTGTATTGCGTTTGAATTATTTCCTTAGCTATATTTCAGCCATATATATAATCTCATTCCTTATTTGTTAAATTGAAGGAGTACTTGCACTGATTTTTACTCTAATTGATTCTGAGTTCTTCAATCACTGAACAATTTTGAATCTTACCTTATTTACCTGGCGTTCAAACTGTTATATATATGCTCTCTTCTACTCTCATTAGAAACACGAACTCACTGGTTCTAAAACTCTCTCTCACACCTAAAAACTTTCTACTATTTCTTGTTACTTGCTGCTTCAATTGAATAAGCCAGTTGCAAGCCAAGGCTAGTTATTGCACTCTACTTCCCTATACTTAGTATCTGCTCTCTTTAGCTGGTATGTTCTGATTTAAATCCAAGTTCCAAACTCAATGTGTTTACTTACTGCTTTAGTTTACTAATCATCAGTCTACTTCTATCTATTGTTTAGCTTTTCAACATGTAATTAACCTGCTTACATTACTGCTTCACTCATTTCTGTCCTAATTCAACTTAGGATCAACATGTTTATGAACTTGTTTAATCCCTTTATAACATGTCCCAGCATGACTCTGCTCTATTTATGTTTGTCTGGTTTCTAGTATGAACCTTTCTTTGCAAAGCAATTTTGTTACCTTAAGTTGTCTGATTCTACGTTTAACTATGTCCTCAACTGTTTGTTCTGGAATTCATACTGTGTTGGTACCATTAGCTATCCCCTAATCTTATAAACCCCTACAAAACCTCTATGTTTCTGCTTGTTATGTGTTCACTGTACATGCCATATGTATCCCCAGTTCCCAACTTCCCTGTGTGAAAGTCTGTTGTTGAGCAATGTGGAATCTGCTTACTCTATGGTTGATATGTTGTTTGTTTGGTTGACACTGTTCTTGTTTAACTATTTTACTATTAATCAACCCCTCTATTTTCATAAAACTTCTTCACTCAACTGAGTTCTTTTTCAATACTGTTTTCATATCAAAACTTTTTCAAAACTATGTCAAGCACTCTCACTCTACTCTTAGGTCCTTAGGTTCTGCCCCTCCAGTGTGTGACTGCCTTGGGATTCTTGTGAGATCCTTCTGATGCATTGAGGCTGGCTCTTCCACACTGCACTTACTCAGTTCTGGTTATGAAATCTGGGTGTGAGCACTGCCCGGGATCCTTGAGGTCCTTAGGGAACTCTGACACACTCAGACATGAGAAAGGCTATGAAACTCTGACAGATGAGGTTATGAATATTTGGTATCCTCAGGGTGCATTTGGGCCTGCTTTAGGCTCCCTATAATTTAACTTATTCTTTTCTATCTACTTATGTAATTCATTCAGCTATTGGTTTGTAATAATTATTGTAAACAGATATTGGGGATGGCTAGTGAAATGGGGAGGGTAGCTATATAGTTCTGTTAATATCATCGGGTAGAAAGCATGTTTAAGCTTTACATTATTTCTATCTGCATAAAAATCCATGTTTTAGGACCAACATATTCATTCAAATCATGCCAAACATACACTAGATATTATGTTCCTAGGATTTCATGTCTACTGTTTCAGCATCTCATCCATGCTTTATGTTTATCACTTAGAAATCCTGCTCCTAGGACAATAAAGAACGTTAACATAAAAGTTGTTACTCTTGTGCATTCAAAAAATCATGTTTCAATCATTCTGTAACTCTTTTGTGCATTTAGAAATCATGCCTTAGGAATTCTGTTAATTTAAAGGTCATTGACATAAAACTATCGTTTCTGTGCATTTAGAAATCATGTATTAGGCACTCTGTTTGCATTTGCTTAACCACGCCTAGTTTTAACTATTGATTCACGAAAAGGTAAAAAAACAATCTCACATATAATTATCCTGTTTTAGATAAAACTGGCAACACTCCCTGCATTTTCGTAACATCTAGAATAACATGCTTTTAGGAAAAAATAACTTCTGAACTGTCTAAGGGTTAACAGACTTAAAAATCAGTAGGCAAACTTATTAGGCCCCTGCTCCTGAGTTTATAAAAATAAAGCTGCATATTTTTGTGCATTGACATTCACTTAAATACCCTATGTTAGGATCCTATCTAATGAAACTGCCTCTTGTTTGTGTTTGAGACCTGCTGATTATGTGCATTACTTGTGGAGGTAAATCTGGGCCTCATAACTGCTTTCCTGCATTTATCTGATCAGTCCTATTTGTTCCTGCCTGCCTCTTAGAATTTTATCCTTTAAAAACCTTAGGGGTCTGTCTAGAACTACCTATACTTAGAGGTCCTAAATTCCTCCAGGACCTTTAAGAAGGGACGGGTAATATCACACATAGAGATCGCTAATTAAATTCGCTTAATAACTGCTAAGGGGTGGGGTAAAGGGTAGATATGAATATGATGACCGGTGCGCTAATGCCACGTGTATCCCCTCACTAATAGGCGCCCTAACACACCTTAATTTGTTAGGTGACGACTCTTCAAGTCCTTCACATCCTTTTTCCCAAAGGAAATGAGTTGTCCCAATAACGTCAAAAACCATGACTAATCCGAAAGGAGAGGAAAAAGGGGGCGCGACAGAGACCAGTAAGAATCAAGACCAAACAAGGTAGACATCGAGCAAGACCGAAGATAACATAATAATAGAAAAAATGAGATATTCGTGACTGGTCGAAGATCATGGCGAAAATCTCGGAACGAATCAAATCAAGAATAGTTATTTAGCTAATCATGAGATTCCCTTATGTAATTAAAATTGTACCATAAGTATAATGCCTCTATTATATAAACGAGAGTTCTAATAATTTGAAAGACATCTCATTCTCACATATCAGAGCAATATAACACTCTCCCTTGCTTATACTCTCTTGTTCATCAGCTTGCTTTATACTTTATTATTCTGGTATCAGTTAGTTCGAGGGCACTCTAACTCGAGGGCTGAATTATATTTCAACACTGGTTTGATTTACTTTATTGTTAATTTCTATTATTAATCATCATATTTATCAATTGGTATTAGGTGAAATCATGTGTCCTTAAAATCACTTATAATTTTAATTGTTATCCGATTTTAAAGGTAAACAAATTGTTTCAATTTTAGTTTCTCCCTTCACTTTTACTTGTCCTGTATTCTAAAAATAGATTTTCATTTTTACTTGTCACTTTTAGCATATCAAGAGAAGATAATTTCTTTTTTCCTGTTATATCCATAGTATTAATTACTCATTTCAAATCTATTAGAAATATATATATATATATAT
>ML432103.1:6741-74749 GCA_005239525.1 Nicotiana knightiana | reverse complement strand
TCACCTACACATGAAATAAACTCCATTAAGCACATAACAAGTGTAATTTTATCATTAATGCGCATAAAATGTAAGGTATATCACATGTTAAACTATGCAATTTAGTCTCGCATCAACGCCCATAACACCTCGGGCAGAATTTCTCTCCATCTTCCTTTCACTTTCTAACATCTTTTTCAAGTTTTGAATGATGGTCTTATTTGTGGATTCGGCCTGACCATTTGCACATGGGTGGTAGGGCATCGATAGGATCCTTTTGATTTTGTGATCTTCGAGTAATTTTGTTACTTTGTTTCTGATGAACTGCTTCCCGTTATCACATGTTATCTCGGAGGGGATCCCGAATCGACACATGATGTGGTCCCAGATGAAGTCGATGACTTCTTTTTCTCTTATCTTCTCGAAGGCATGCGCTTCCACCCACTTTGAGAAGTAGTCAGTCATAAATAGAATAAATCTAGCTTTACCTGGTGCCGTTGGTAGGGGACCGACGATGTCCATTCCCCATTTCATGAATAGCTTTAGCTGTTCACTGGTTTGGTGAATCATCGGTGCAAATCTCTAGCACTTATCGCATTTTCGGATGAATTCTTTGGTGTCCTTTTCCATGTTGTCCCAATACTAACCTGCGCTGATGTAACACCCCGTAAATTTGGCTTAGATATGAATGTGTTAAATGAGTAGTAAGGATATATTTTAGACATATGAAGTCCTATCGGGATGAGTATGGATGAAAATAGTTGTTTCAAAATCAAGATGGAAAGTGAGGTGGATAAGATTCAATAAAATAGACTAAGTTTGCAGAAGGTCCGTATTCTAGCATGTTTTACTGAAACTTTGTAAAGAATTTGGGGAAACACAACGCATGAAAGTCGTAGGCCTTTGAAATAGCTTTCCAGCTATATATTGTGGAGCCCAAACGAAGCTTTGTGCAAAACGTTATGCTCGTTTTATAGAACCATGCATAACCACCACGCCCGACCGCGCCCGACCGTGTAGTGTTCCTGCTATTTCCCGTGGTCTGGACCGCGGTCAGGCCTACAAGGCGCGTGGTGGCCGGCTTGGGAAGTCATTTTTTAAGACCTACTTCGTCTCCCGCAGCCCCAAAACATAAAAACTTGCTCTAGAAAGGGAAACTCTCAAAAACCTAACTCCTTAAGGGTTCCTCCACCATCCAAGGTAAGTTCTAATGGTGATTCTAAGTTTATTTCAATTCCCCAACATCTTATTAAAAGGGGTAAACCCTCCAAATCATTTGATATTCGATTGAGACATGATTGTTGGGAGAAGGAACCCTAGAACTCGAATTCAAGGGGATTGAACTTCAAAAAGGTAATATCTTCACTCTCTAATTGATTATAACATTTATTTAATAATTATAGGCCCTAGTTCATGAGACATGAGTTGATGGCTTTGATAGACAAGCATGAACGGTTATGGGTTTGGTTTGTTGATTGTTGATTATTGGTTAAGGGTGTTGTTTACCTTATGGGTGATGAAGAATGATGTTGATTATAACGATTTGAGAAATTAGAATTTATCTAGGAGTAAGAGGATGTGTTATTGGGTATAGAAACACAATTAATAAGGGCTATGAAACTTTATGACACCAAGTGTTTGATAAAATGCCTAAGGGACCAAAACATGAGTATTATTGCTAATATGAAATCCCTTTGACTTGTATTGATATAGATTAAAGTTGAAAGGGTTGGAAAACGTTGTATTACGCTGAAGAGCAGGAAGTTAAGGTATGTGAGGCTAACTCTCTATGTTTGGGAATGTTATTGATTCTCGCTACAATACGTTTCTTTTACGACGTTACTAATTGCCTCAGAAATATAGTTAAGCCTAGTTCCTTGAATAGTTGCAGAACTTCTATTCTCTAGCTTTATAACTCGTTCATGACTTTCATTCTGAACGTTGTGAGCTAAGTTCGTATTCAATATAGACTTGGGTTTGATATTCCTGAGTCTCAATACAACTTACTTAGCATTTCATAAACAGTTGAAGTTTCAGCGTTCATAATCAGTTCAATAATACATGTCTCATTCTAGTCTTATTCAATATTCTAGTACTATGTAATTCAGTGTGATTCAACATTTCAGTATCATGTATTGCAGTAGATTCTCAGTTCCTGATTTTAAATTCCTGAATGTTGAACTCCTATATTTGGGCCTGAGGCCGTAGTCTATATGCTTTATGCATGTTTGGGCTTAAGGCCATAGTTTATGCTTTATGCATTTTTGGGGCTGAGGCCGTAGTTATGTATACGTATACTTGGGCCTGAGGTCGTACCTTATGCACATATATATTGGGCCCGAGGCCGTAGCTTATTCAGATAAACAGGTTGTTCATCATTCAGAAGAGGGAGTATTCATATCCTTACTTCCTTTGTTCAGTTCATTATCAGTTATTAGTTATCAGTTCAATTATCAGCTATAAGCTCAGTTATCACTCATCAGTTTAGTTATCACCTATCAGCTCAGTTATCACCTATCAGTTCAGTTATCAGCTATCAGTTCAGTTATCAGTTATTATTTATCATTTCATTTATCAGTTATCATTTCAGTTATCACCTTAGTTTCAGTTTCAGCATTTATAATTCATTTTTTCAGTTGCTTTACATACCAGTGCAATTCAAATGTACTGAAGTCCCTTTTGCCTGGGCCTGCATCTCATGATGCAGGTAATGATTTACAGGTTGACGATTCAGAACACTAGGATTCTCGTACCAGCTATTTGGTGATCCCAGTTCGTTCGGGGAACTATCGTTACCTTACAGTCTTTAGTATTTTTAGGCAGTAAGTGTTTTTCAGTACTTCATTATAGGCTTCATAGACTAGAGTAACAGTTAGACATAGTCGCATGCTTTTCATATTAAGACATGTTGGCTATAAATATGTTTCAGATTTGCATTATTATTTCCGCACTTTGATTTATATCATCCAGACTTTCAGTATATCAACATGTATTTTATCTTCCACATTCATTATGTTATGATATCACATGTTGATTCAGCCAGCCAGTTGGTTCGCTCGGTCATATGTAGTCCGGCACCGAGTGCCGTGTTACGTCCAGGCCCAGGTTCGGGGCGTGACAAAGCTTAGTATCAGAGCCCTAGGTTCAAGAGTCCAAGGGAGTCTATGAAGCCGTGTCCAGTGTCGTTTCCTTTATATGTGTGTGTCGGGCAGTCATATAAACGGTTAACTACCAAGACATCCAGGATTGTCTCACTTCTTTCCACTCTAGATCGTGCCATAAAGCTTAGAGCAACAGTTAACCTTCTCTTCCTATCAAATTCTAGACGTATCGAATACCCAAGCGACGGGAAACAAAAACCAAAGGTTCTAGAGAGGATGATTTCCCTATTGGGGTATAATTATGGAGCCACAAGTTGGATGATAATAGTTCAGATGTCACACCCTAACATTGGTCACTATAGTATTGGACAGAAAAGAGCCCGAGGACAAAATACCTAGGAGTCAGAAACGCTTTTTATTACCAAAGATGTGATCTCGTACAACTCACGTATACCGCTAAGAAGATATGATGTACGAAATGAGAACCAAGAGCAACCAATATTGAATTTCAAGGGATGATTTTAAGTTGTTTAGATTAATTCAAATCAGAACTAGAAAGTACTATGTTAGTGAATTTGTATAAGTAATGGATATTACTGTGAGATAAAAGATAAGACAGTTCCCCCTTAGATTATGTGACTAAGTGTTTGCTCCAGATGTTTATAGTCAAAAATTATTTTGAAGTGTATAGAAAATTTGGGGTTAGATATTCCAATTTCGTTTAATACAGATGAACTTTCTCCAAGTGTGATCCATATACATAGTTAAAAAAAAGGGATAAAGTATGTGACCGTAGAACATGGTCGGATGGTGAGAGAAGTTAGAAATAACCATATGCTTCACTTTAGTTATTCAAAGCAAGAGAAGAAAGTAAGATGCTAGCAGGCACTACTGAAAAATTGGTCTATGGTAACGCATGGAAAACCGTTCCAATAGATAGTTAAGCCGTTGCCATAGAGATATTGGAACGGTTTAGAGCCCGTTCCATCAGTCGGCATGCCAATAGAGCTATAGGAATGGTTCGTGCAACAATTTGCGTCGTCGTTGCTATAGAATCGTCTATCGCAACAGTTTTCCCTTTCTCTGTTGGAACGATTATTCTCTATTGAATCTATAAAAGGTGCTCCAGATTCTGTTCAGATTGTCCATCACAAAGCCCTCCCGCTTTGTGATGGATAAAAACCAAAACGAATTTAATTGAAGAACAAATTTTAACATAATCAATGATAGTAGAAAAGATTAAAAAAAAAGGCGTCAAAAACCTTACCTAGAAAAAATCACTTGTGTTGGATTTAGGGATTTGGGGAGAGTACCTGGGTTTGGGAATTTTCTCGTCTGTGTTCAAAGCGAAAGATAAAATGAGCCTTATTTGGGGTATCTGATTGAGCCTTATTTTGGGGATGTGCTTTGGATGTATCGACGTTAGTGGGGAAAGGGCAACGAAATATTTTAACCTAATATTACTATATTATTAAAATTAGTTTTAAAAAAAAGAGGAATATTTTGGGCAGATTTAGCGAAATTTAGGGTGAAAATAAGTAGGGAATAAATAACTGTTACAATAGAATATTTTTCTACAGAACCGTTGCCATAGAGAGTTCTATTGAGACGGTTTATAGTACCGTTGCAGAAAAAATGTCTATGGCAACAGTTCTATTACAATTGCAATGGTTTTATAATTGTAGTTTGCCGATATCACCTAAACTCTATTGTAACGGTTCCAACTGTTGCAATTTGTGGTCTATGGAAACGGTTTATGAACCGTTGCAAAAATAAGTGTTGCCATAGGCCCATTTTTCAGTAGTGTTAGAAAAAGGATAGTAAGTAAGTTTTGAGTAGATATAGTGAATTAGCACTTTCAGCAGAGCTAGTAGAGGTACAATTTGATTTACTTAGCCAGGTTAACTCTAGTGAGTGGATGATAATTTGAAATACCGAACGTGTAGTTTAAGTTAAATCCGAAGTACACTGGTAGTGGGAAAAAAAATTAGCTAGCAATAAGAGAGAAAACGATAGAAGAATAGCCTTTAGGAATTATCGAAATGTGGTTTCTCCAAGATTGACAGTGTAAGCAGAGTTAAATTTTTAAGATTGTGTATGATAGTTGTGAATACATTAGCTTTCTGTTATGTGAATAATTTAGTTTTTCAAAAGAAAAAAAAAGATTTCTTAGAAGTAAGTTGGAAGATGAGTCGTCATTGACGTAGAGTGCAAAGAATTGCAGACAATAAATAAAGTTATTTAGACCCCCCCAAAAAAAAAACAAAGGGAAGGATCCGCAAGTATAAGACCTTTAGTCTAAGAGGTGATGTGAAAACCATCAAAAAGTCCAGATGAAACTCGAATAGTTAGCATTGGATATGAAAAAGAAAATCAGTTTGGTAATGAGGGAAAATTGTATAATTACCATAGGGATTATGTCTAGCATGTGTAAGAAACACAAAGTGAGTAGAATGATCACCGAGCTTAATTATTGATGATAAAGTAATCACAAAAAATCTATAAAATCATACATATTTATGTGTTATCGGGGTAGTTCCATTGCACGGGACTCTAAAATTTAGAGTACATGTCAAAGACTTAGTTCACAGTAATACTATAAGTATTTTCAGGAAGTGCTTAAGAAGATAATCAAGTGTGGGAAGTATAACTCATGATTTAGGTAGATAAGAGAACTCGAGAAGTTCACCAGCCAAGAGGAGTTCGACTTCGGACTCCGAAGATGATGGAGTTGTTGTCTAGAATAGGACTTGTTCCCCCTTAGTAGCCGAAGAGAAGGAGAAACAATTTGATGATCCCTATGCGTTGCAGTTGAAAGAGGAGATTCACAAGTATAAGACGATGGCTTTTGAATAAGGGGGAGATGATGGCACTTTGAGGTACCAAGATAAATTGTGTGTTCCAGACATAGATGAACGTTTAGAAGTCCTTTCAGAAATGATTAGGCACAAGTTTTTCATCCTTGGAAAGATCGCCAGGCAGAGCGCATTATTCAAACAATTGAGGATATGTCCTTGATGTTAAAAGTAATTGGGATGATCACATACCTATCATTGATTTTTCTAAAAATAACACCTACCGTTCTAGTATCAAGATGGCACCGTGCAAGCCTCTATATGGGCGAAGGTGTAGGTCGCCAATTGGTCGGTTCAAAGTTGGTGGAGAGGAGTTTTTGGGATCAAATTTGGTCTATCAGACTATAGAGAAAGTTAAGTTGATTCAAGAGCGTTTGAAGACAACCCAGAGCCACCAAAAGTCCTATTCGGACGCGCGGCATAGAGACCTAGAGTTTCAAGATGGTGATTGGATGTTTCTGAAAGTTTCGCCTATGAAAGGCATTATGAGATTTGGGAAGTAGGGAAAGCATAGTCCCTACTATATTGGGCCATATAGAATCTTGCGAAATATCGGTCAATTAGCTTACGGGTTGGAGTTGCCACCAGAATTAGTGGTGGTACAACCAGTATTTCACGTGTCATGTTATAACATTCAAGTTTCCAGTACTTAAATACTCATGTCAGTTCAATACTCAGATATTCAAGTCAGTTCAATACTCAGCTACTCATGTCAGTCCAATACTTAGATATTCATGCCAGCTTAGTACTCTGATATTGATGTTAGTTCTATTCTCAAATATACGTGCCAGTTCAATATTCAAATATTCATGTTAGTTTTGTATTCATGTATCCATGGCAGACCAA
Source organism: Nicotiana knightiana (assembly GCA_005239525.1). Lineage (NCBI taxonomy): Eukaryota > Viridiplantae > Streptophyta > Magnoliopsida > Solanales > Solanaceae > Nicotiana > Nicotiana knightiana. Next base: position 67,968 of record ML432103.1, on the reverse strand, counting down.
TATTCAATAAATGCATCAGTTATTAAGTTAAGTATACCAACAATTCAGTAACCATGTATTCATTCAGTTTAGTATGCAAATGTTTAATGAAAGTTCATGTTTCTCCCAGACCCGTTTAAAGTCCAGAGTTAGCAGAAGTTACAGTCAGGACAATCATTCGAGGACGAATGATCCCAAGGGGAAGAAAATGTAACACCCCATAAATTTGGCTTAGATATGAATGTGTTAAATGAGTAATAAGGTTATATTTTAGACATATGAAGTCCTATGGGGATGAGTATGAATGAAAATAGTTGTTTCAAAATCAAGATGGAAAGTGAGGTGCATAAGATTCAACAAAATAGACTAAGTTTTCAGAAGGTCCGTCTTCCAGCAGGTTTTACTGAAACTGTGTAAGGAATTTGGGGAAACGCAACGCATGAAAGTCGTAGGCCATTGAAATAGCTTTCCAACTATATATTATGGAGCCCAAACAGAGCTCTGTGCCAAAAGTTATGCCCGTTATACAGAACCATGCATAACCACCACGCCCGACGGCGCACGACCGCACAGTGTTCCTGCTATTTCCCGTGGTCGGGACCGCAGTCAGGCCTACAGGGCGCATGGTGGCCGGCTTGGGAAGTCATTTTTAAGCCCTACTTCATCCCCCGCAACCCCAAAACATAAAAACTTGCTCTAGAAAGGGAAACTCTAAAAAACCTAACTCCTTAAGGGTTCCTCCACCATCCAAGGTAAGTTCTAATGGTGATTCTAAGTTTATTTCAATTCCCCAACATCTTATTAACATGGGTAAACCCTCCAAATCATTAGATATTCTATTCGGACATCATTGTTGAGAGAAGGAACCCTAGAACTCGAATTCAAGGGGATTGAACTTCAATAAGGTAATGTCTTCACCCTCTAATTGATTTTAACATTGATTTAATAATTATAGACCCTAGTTTATGAGATATGAGTTGATGGGTTTGATAGAAAAGCATGAACAGTTATGGGTTTGGGTTGTTGATTGTTGATTGGTGATTATTGGTTAAGGGTGTTTTTTACCTTATGGGTGATGAAGAATGATGTTGATTATAAACATTTGAGGCTTTAGAATTTATCTAGGAGTAAGAGGATGGGTTATTGGGTGTAAAAATACCATTAATAAGGGCTATGAAGATTTATTCCACCAGGTGTTTGATAAAATGCCTAAGGGATCAAAACATGAGTATTATTGGTAATATGAAATCCCTTTGACTTGTATTGATATAGATTAAAGTTGAAAGGGTTGGAAAGAATTGTATGACCCTCAAGAGCAGGAAGTTAAGGTATGTGAGGCTAACTCTCTATGTTTTGAAATATTATTGATTCTCCCTATCATATGTTTCTTTTAAGACGTTACTAATTGCCTCTGAAATATAGTTAAACCTAGTTCCTTGAATAGTTGTAGAACTTCTATTCTCTAGCTTCATAACTTGTTCATAACTTTCATTATGAACGTTGTGAGGCGCAGTTCATATTCAATATAGGCATGGGTTTGATATCCATGAGTCTCAGTACAACTTACTCAGCATTTCATAAACAGTTGACGTTTCAGTGTTCATAATCAGTTCAATAATACATGTCTCAGTCTAGTTTATTCAGTATTCCAGTACTATGTAACTCAGTGTGATTCAGCATTTCAGTATCATGTATTGCAGTATGATTCACAGTTCCTGATTTTAAATTCCTGAATGAACACCTGTATTTGGGCCTGAGGCCGTAGTTTATATGCTTTATGCATGTTTGGGCCTGAGGCCGTAGTTTATGCTTTATGCATTTTTGGGCCTGAGGCCGTAGTTATGTATACGTATACTTGGACCTGAGGCCGTAGCTTGTGCACATATATATTGGGCCCAAGGACGTAGCTTATTCAGATAAATAGGTTGTTCATCATTCAGAAGAGGGAGTATTTATATCCTTACTTTCTTTGTTCAGTTCATTTATCAGTTATCAGTTCAATTATCAACTATCAGCTCAGTTATCAACTATCAGTTCAGTTATCAGCTACCAGTTATTAGTTATCATTTCATTTATCAGTTATCATTTCAGATATCATCTTAGTTTCAGTTTTAGCATTTATAATTCGTTCTTTCAGTTGCTTTACATTCCAGTGCAATTCAAATGTGCTGAAGTCCCTTTTGCTCGAGGCATGCATCTCACGATGCAGATAATGATTTACAGGTTGACGATTCAGAGCGCTAGGATTCTCGTACCAGCTATTTGGTGATCCCAGTTTGTTCGGGGAACTATCAATACCTTACAGTCTTCAGTATTTTTAGACAACCAATGTTTTTCAGTACTTCATTAGAGGCTTCATAGACTAGAGTAACAGTTAGACAGAGTCGTAGGCTTTTCATATTAAGCCATGTTGGCTATAAATATGTTTCAGATTTGTATTAGTATTTCCACACTTCGATTTATATTATCACGACTTTTAGTATATCAGCATGTATTCTTATCTTCCGGATTCAGTATGTTATGATATCACATGTTGATTCTGCCAGTTGGTTCGCTCGGTCACATGCAGTCAGGCACCGAATGCCGTGTTAGGTCCAGGCCCAGGTTCGGGGCATGACATCAGACCATCTTTCGAATTAAGGAATCGACACCAGAGTGATTTCCGCAGGTTCCCTCATGGATTTCTCGGAGCACATAATCAGTGTCCCCCGGTCCCAAGCATACTGCTAGGGGCCCATCGAAGGTCCTTTTGTATAGAGTTCCATTTTTGTCGAGTGAGAACCGAGCTTCTTTGGTTCGAAGGACCCTCGATTCCTTTGGGTCCGTGGTAGCTTTCCATTTCCGAAATAATCAATGTACTTGTTTCTCCAATCCCATGTCAGACTGGTGGAGTTTATCTCGGCGTGGCCTTCTTCAATCACCGATTTAGATAGCTGAATAACGGCTTCGGGGAGTATGCCATCTTCTTAGAAGGATGATCCCAAGTTTGCGAGTGCATCGGCCTTGCTGTTTTGCTCTCGAGGTATGTGGACCAGAGTCCATTCTTTGAAGAGATGCAAAGTGATTTGAAGTTTGTCTAGGTACTTTTGCATCCTGTCTTCTCGAACGTCGAAGCTCCCATTTACCTGGTTTACTACCATAAAGGAATCACATTTTACTTCGATGACTTCTGCTCCCAAGCCTTTGGCCAATTCGAGACCAGCAATCATAGCCTCATACTCGGCTTCGTTGTTAGTCAACTTTGCAATTTTTATAGATTGTCTAATCATGCCGCCCGTGGGTGGCTTCAGAACTATGCTGATACCGGACCCTTTCACGTTCGAGGCACCATCAGTGAAAAAGGTCCATACCCCGATGATGTGCCCGTTTTTAGTAAGAATTCTTTCTCTACCTCGGACACAAGGGCGGGCGTAAAGTCGGCCACGAAGTCCGCCAAAATTTGGGACTTGTTAGCCGTTCGGGGCTGATATTCGATGTCATACCCCCCAAGTTTGATGGCCCATTTGGACTGTCGGCCCGATAGTTCGAGTTTATGAAATGTGCTTCGAAGAAGATATGTTGTTAAAACGAAAATACGATGACATTGAAAATAAGGCTTTAATTTTCGAGATGCACTTATTAACGTAAGAGCCAATTTTTCTAAGTGCGGATACCTGGTTTTAGCATCTACCAGGGTCCGACTTACATAGTAAATAGGGAATTGCGTTCGAACCAGCACACCACTTACTACTACCTCGGATACGACCAGATATAAGTACAACATTTCATCCTCCTTCGGGGTGTGGAGTAAGGTGGGCTCGATAGATATCGCTTCAACTCCTCTAAGGCAAGTTGGCATTCCGAAGTCCACTCGAAGTTGTTTTTCTTTTTGAGTAATGAGAAGAAATGGTGACTCTTGTCTGATGACCTCGAGATGAATCGAACCAAGGCCACTATTTGCCCGGTCAGCCGTTGTACGACCTTCACATTGTTTACCACGTGATTTCTTTGATGGCCTTGATTTTTTCGGGGTTGATCTCGATCTCCCTGTTTGACATCATGAAGCCTAAAAATTTGCCCGAACATACCCCAAAGGCACATTTCTCGGGGTTGAGATTCATGTTGTAGCTTCTCAGGAATGTTGAATGTTTCCTGCAAGTGAGTCAATGGTCCTCTGCGCGCAGGGACTTTACTAGCATATCGTCAATGTAAACTTCCATGGATTTGCCTATTTGATGTTCGAACATCTTATTAACCAGGCATTGGTACGTGGCTCCTGTATTTTTTAGCCTGAAGGGCATTACATTGTAGCAGTACGTACTATACTTCGTGATGAACAAAGTCTTTTCCTTGTCCTCAGGGTTTATCTAAATTTGATTATACCCGGAGTAGGCATCGAGAAAAGTGAGGATCTCGTGGCCACCCGTGGCATCAATCAAGCGATCGATGTTGGGCAGCATGAATGAATCTTTAGGGCATGATTTATTTATGTCTTTATAATCTACGCACATTCGTAATTTATTCCCCTTTTTGGGAACTACTACCACATTGGCCAACAATTCCGGGTATTTTACTTCCCTAATGGACCCTATTTTAAGGAGGATGTTGGTGTCACGCCGTGTACCACAAACATCTCCTTTGCTGCATGCTGCTCTCCGTACACTATTTTTACACCGTCTTTTGTTGGGAACTTCATCATCTGATGAAGAGTTGATGGTACTGCCCTCATGTTGTGTATCCACGGCCTCCCAAGAAAGTCATAGTATCTCATGTCACCTTCGATGACATGAAACTTGGTGTTTTGAACGGTTCCGGCCATGTTGACCGGGAGGACGATTTCCCCCTTCGTTGCCTCGCTTGCCATGTTGAATCCATTTGAAGACTCGAGAGGTGGATACGATTTGATCGAGCAGTTTGAGATGCTTCACCACCTTCCACCTGATTATGTTGGTTAAGCTACCTGGATCCCCGAGCACACGTTTAATTTGAATGTTATTCAATAGAAAGGAAATTACCACTGCATCATTATGTGGTTGAGACAAGGTCTCAAAGTCCTCTTCAGTGAATGCAAGGATGTCCTCGGGCATATAGCTCCTAGTTTGCTTTTCTGTTGCGGCGGATGCTTTTGTCCGTTTGATCATGGATCTTTGGGGAACGTCGGTTCGTTAAATGATCATGTGAATGATGTGCTGAGGTTCTTTTGGTTCGTTCCTCATGTTCGCCTCTCTTTCTCGAAAGTGGCTCTTGGCTCGATCACTGAGGAATTCTCGAAGATGTCGTTCACCGATCAACCGAGCCACTTCCTCTCGAAGCTGCATACAATCCTCGGTCCTGAGACCATGGATGCCGTGATATTACCACGTTAAGTTGGGGTCCCTTTGGGAAGGATCTGACTGCGCGGGTTTCAGCCACCTAGTATCTCTGATCCTGCCCATAGCTGATACGATGTTTGAGACATCGATGTTAAAGTTGTATTATGATAATCAAGGTGCATCCACCGGCCTTGAATGCCTGTCAAACTTGGTTTTTCTCATAAGTCCCCGACAATTCTAACCCTGAACTATCCTTGGGTCATTTTGAGGTATATCTCGTCTTGGAGTGTCTCTCCGGTCTTTGGCATATGGTTGATATCTTTCTTTGCTTGATCTGCTCCCTTTCTCTAGACTTTGATTCCTTATCTAGGAGCCTGATGGGGTATACTGAGCCCGAGGGGACTCCCAATTGGTCTTCTTCGACCCTAATTTTTGACTGATATCTTTTGTGGACATCCGCCCAAGCTACGGCGGGATACTCAACAAAATTCTGCTTCAGTTGCTTCGAAGCTATTAAGTTTTCTTCATTCAAGCCTTGAGTGAAGGCTTGCACTGCGCAGTCATCCGATACTGATGGTAATTCCATTCACTCCATTTGAAAGCGGGATACAAATTCCCTCAGCATCTCGCTTTCTCTCTGATTGATTTTGAAGACGTCGGACTTCCTTGTAGAGACCTTGATGGCGCCGGCGTGTGCCTTTATAAAAGAGTCTGCCAACATGGCAAACGAATCTACTGAATTCGGGGGTAGGTTGTGATAGCACATCATGGCCCCCTTTGATAGCTTTCTCCAAAAACATTCAATAGAATGGATTCAATCTCGTCGTCCTTCAGGTCATCTCCTTCTACGACACAAGTGTAAGAAGTGATGTGCTCATTGGGGTCCGAGGTCCCGTTATACTTCGGGAGAACATGCATTCTAAATTTCTTCGGGATGGGCTTCAGATTCGCACTCGATGGGAGTGGATTTTGCACGAACTTCTTGAATCTACACCCCTCAGAATCGGGGGTGCGCTCGGGATCTGATCGACCCTCGAGTTGTAGGTCTCCACCTTTTTGTCGCTATCTTCTATCTTCTTTCGCCTCATTCAATCCTCTTTGTGAGTTCCTTGAGCATCATCATAATAGCAGGGTCGGCTACTGACCCGTTATTGCTCGATCCCTCTCGTGCATGTTCGACTCGAGGAGCCATTTCCGGTTCTGCTGTACTTGGAGTTTTTTGTTGACTATGAAGCTGATCAATAGCCACTTGCTGTGTTTGCAGCATTTGAAAAATGACATGAAGGCTAACTTCTTTTTCCTTCCGAGCTGGAGTTTTCTGCGCTTCATGTTGGCTTTCCTGGTGTACGCTTCCGTCGGTATGAGAGCTTATATCGACATGTTGGTCGTTGCGTGAGCCCATATCCATGGGGATTGGCACTGCTGCCACCACAGGGTTTTGCACTGGTACACCAGCGTCTGAAACGGCTACACCGCTCTCCCCATGATCCTCAAGGCCGTTGTTTTCATGTGCATTCACTGAGTTAGACATTTTTGACCTGAAATCAAAGATTCTTGGACAAGAAAAAGTGCAAAGAATAACTTGTGTTTTTCAGTAAACCAGCACTAAAACAATCACTATTATTTTTAGCCCCACGGTGGGTGCCAAACTATTTACCTGAAAATGGAAATGACAATTATATTTGATTTTGTGGTTCTAAAAATATGTGATTTATTTTAAAACCAGTTGTTAGGAAGTAGATGCTAAGTATGATTTAGGAAAATACAGTAAGAGCAGAGGAAAGTAACGATATGCAAACCGAGCTGTTGCAAGGCAGGGTCTCGAGCTGGCCGAAGTAGGGCCTCGAGATCGAGCTAGAGTGCCTATTAAATCACGGTCGGTGAAGGAATAACAATGTGGAGGACCTCGAGGGTAAACTTTTATGATCAATAATGAGAAATAAATGAATATTTGTTAATGAACACAATAAATGGAAGCAATAAATCAGTAGAACAATTTAAGTTTGAGAGCAGAGAATGTTCTTGTTCTTGTATTGAATATAATGTGTCCAAAAAATGACAAGGGTCCCCTTTATATAGGGGGAGGGATCCCAACATGGTACATGTGTAATTATTACAAAGAAATACAGCTGGTACATCTATTTAATGATCTGATACGGACTTGTACTATTCTCGTAGGCGTTGTCAGCTTTAACCACGTATTTTTGAGAGCTTCTCACCTTTCCATGACAATCTTCGATCTTTATTCTATCTCGAGGTATATTGATCACTCGATATTTTCCTCGAGGAATGCACCTCGGGGTTGATCTTCAGATTCTTCTCTGATCCCATCGAGACCGGGCTCGGAATGTCGTAGAAGCCTCGAAATCGACCATTATCGGTTGTGACCGTATACAATCATCTACTGTTAATGTAATTGTTAAGGAGGAATAAGAGAGGATTTGTGGGATCGGGATGCACGCCGCATCACTATATGTACTTATGCGTTCCTTTCTGACTGTGCAAGTTATTCGATAGTTTTACATTTTACTTAGGGATTGGTTATACCTGGATACTAATAAGACCCTAGTTCATTTGTATAAGACTTTGATAATTTGTATTTCGGGTTCCACTGAGCTTTGAGGATCGGGTTATTGACATAGAGTTATTGACTTTCCGTTGTTCCTTGAATTCTTTTCGTGAAACTATTACTTTAGTAATATAGTGATCTAAAATAAAGTTATGCTACTTTGTATGACCTTTCAAATTTGAACTCACCGTGTGTGTGTGTATATATATATATATATATACATTTCTATAATTCAAGTTCCAATAATTGTTATATTTTATTTCAATTAGTTTCTCCATTAAATTTCCTTAACCCGTTTGAGATATTATCTTACTTAAAAAGAAATTTCTATTAAGTCTTAATTTAATAAATCCTATATTAAAGGCAATAGCTTATTTGGTGCTGTATTTTATTTGAAAAGGGTATTTCTTCATTCAAATAATTTAAAAAAAAAAATAACTTCCTCTTTTCTCGCTGATTTCCTAATTGGTTTAGAAACTAAAAATTTATTTTATGTTATATAAATGAAACTACTTGGGCATCTTAATTGCAGTGGTTGCGGACATTATGTTATGGGTAGTATGTGGATTTTGTTGTGCAAAGTGAGATGGAAATACGTGGGCACAATGTGCCATGTGTACTAAGGCTTTGGAATTTGAGATTTATGATATGAGACACCGAGGATTGGAATGATCGGTATTGTGTATTAGAAATGGTGTGATAGATTGAGTTAACATCACCTTCTTCATCTGAGCACATTTTTACTTGTCTGTGTTCCATCCATGTTGGTGTTAATTTACTTGGTTATCTTTCGTTACCATCTGAGTTTTCTTTTTATTGTCTCTACTTTTTGTAGTTTGATCTCTCCATGCTATTGACATTACTTTGTTATCTTTATCTTGGTAGTTTATTATCATATCCTGTTCAATCTATTTGACCAATAGGTGTATTGACTGTTCCTCGTCACTACTCCACCAAGGTTAGTCTTGATACATACTAGGCACCGCTTTGGTGTGCTCATACTATACTTCTGTACTTTTGTGTAGATCGTTGCTGTGGAGACTCATGGTAAACTTGTTGTTGGGATCGCAGGTCTCGAAGTCACCTTCTATTGTACTTATTTCCATTGTTTCCATTTGTTCTGGAACAGTGATATATTCATTTTGTATAACCACTCATAGAAAGGCTTGTGACTTGTATTACCGGTTTTGGGAATTGTAATTGTTCAGAGTTACATAATTTGAAGTTAGTGAATATCAATGTTATTTATGTTAATGTTAGGCTTACCTAGTTTAGAGACTAGGTTCCATCAGGACTCCTTCGGAGGGATTTTTGGGTCGTGACAAATTCTATTTTGTAGAATTACATAATTTCCTTGCTTCGTTTGATTTACAGATATTAAGAATGTAGTATAAAATGTTAGAAACAAAGACCTAGCCTAAGATAACTTGATCAAATTTGATAGAATTCTAGGAATATATTGATGTGTCTAGTTTGGTCATCTCTATGCATGATCACTACTACATTGCTACGACCGATATTTTTTTAGATTCTGGATTCTATACCTGTGTTGCTAATAGATTGTGAGATTTGTAGAAGGACTTCAATTATATGGCCCTTGAGGGTTAATGAAACATTTTTGGCTTGTAAAGCAATGAATGAGAACTTTGTTTTGAATATTCGTTGAACACTCTCCTCGATATTATATATATACTTCCTGCTTTGACATTTTATTGATATTTATGTGCTTGGTGAGGAAGAGTGTAAAGCACGAAGAGTGATGCCGTGCCATCGTTTATATTCTTTATCATGTGAGTAAGAGTGTAAAGCACGAAGGGTGATGTCGTGCCATTGTTTATATTCATTATCATGTGAGGAAGAGTGTAAAGCACGAAGGGTGATGCCGTGTCATTGTTTGTATTTAGTATCATGTGTGGAAGAGTGTAAAGCACGAAGGGTGATGTCGTGACATTTTTTATATTCATTATCATGTGAGGAAGAACGTAAATCACGAAGGGTGATGGCGTGCCATATTATTGAGAGTAAAAGCACGACGGGTGGTGCTGTGCCATTTCATTTATATTTTATGCTTTAATATTTTGAGGTTATGGAATGAAGGGTGTTTCCGTACAGGTGAAGATGAGGGACATGCATTATGATGTGATATTTGTTTTCCGTGTATACATTTCCTCCTTTACCTTGACTTGTCATTGTCGCCATTACATATTTTGTGTGACATGTTGTTATTGTCCCGTACTTGACTTCTATCTCAATTGTTGTTGTGTTGTCCATACTTTTTTCTTACTTAACTTGCATATGCCATGCCTATTTCCTGCTTTTATAACTATACTCATGTTTTATCTATTCTGTTGCACCTTAGCGTAAGTCTTCCTCCATGCTAGTCCTTCATGTCCTTACTTGTTAACTCTTGAAGATCATGTGTTTCTTGTTTGCTATATTTGTACTTAGGCCTCCATCATGCTAGTTAATGGAAATTATAACCCCCTTTTTTTTAATTGTGGTCATTACCTCAGTGCTCTCTGCTTAGTCTATTACTGATGTGCTTCTGTACATTCTTGTTTATTATTACTTCTTGCATATTACCTTCCTTGTCATTTCTATTTTCAGTATTTCTATCATTTGGTTGGTATGGTTTTACGCATATATGGTGAGGATGAGATAAATGCACGAATGATGTTGTCGTGCCATTAGACTTGATGTCTTGAGTACTTTATCACACTATGAAAGTATATGAGGTGATTGTTGTGGTTCATGGGATTTTGTTTTAAGGAAAGGGCGGGTTAAGATGTTGGAAACTGTTAAATTGTGATTCTTTCTAGTACTTGTTTATTTCCTGTTACAGTCACATGGTGTACTCTATTCTATTATTTTTTCTTTTGGTTCTATTGCTAGTGTACATTATAGTGTTTATTAATGAGTATATTTTAACTAAAAATCCCGTGACTACTTCGACGGGCTTAGTCAAGATACTTACCAGTACATGGGGTCGGTTGTATTGATACTGCACTTTTGCACACTCTATGCAGACTATTGGAGCGGAGCTGCTGAAGAGGTTGGGGGCTGACTCTCAAGATGTTCATGTATTCTGTATAGAAGTTGCCACTTGTACTTGGTAGTTTTAGACATTATTAATCTGCATGTAGTTTTTAAACAGAACGTGTATTTATTCATACCAGCTTTGTATATTCTAAGTCTTAGAAGCTCATGATTCGTACTACCAGATCTTAGGTAAATTTGTAAGAGTTCCGATAAATCCTAATTTAATTTTTGATAAGTTTATTTGGGTGTTTCTTTTATTAATTAGCTTAACTAGCGGGTCAAGTTAGGTGCCATCATGACCTGTGATTTTTGGGTCGTGACAGTTGTGAGTCCCGTTAACGGAACTTTAACTCCGTCATGCCTTGTTTGTTTATTCTGCCTTGTATCAATTTGAGCGATGACACATAAATTGAAACAGAAGGAATATTAAATACGTATTTTCTTGAAAAAATAGCAGTGTTCTAAATGGACAAAGGAAGAATTTGGATGGGCTTAACTGAATTGGATTATCTCCTATGCTTTGAAGAAGAATGGAATGGGCAATAGAGTTGGGCTCTGTTGAAGAAACTCCTATTAAAAGGGGTGATTTGCAGCCAAACCCTATATACCGGCCACCTTTTAACATGTACCCTATTTTTCAAAATTATTGATTTGGTAGCTAGATGACAAAAAATCAGTAATAATATGACCATTATACCCCTGACAAAACATATAAAAGATGCATCACGCATAAATCACTTTACGGTTCTCCTCCATCACTCTGTCTCTCCTCAGATCTCCTCTCGCAAACTAGAATTTTGAACTGGACTCAAATTCCAAAATTCAAAATTATAAAAAATATTGTAAGTATTGCAATTCATCTTCATAATTCAAATTAGTTTTTGAAACCGATTGATCTTCATGATATATGTTTCTATAATTACTTTTGTAATTCACTCTTGGATGAAGTTGTTTGACGGATGAAACATAAACTTTTCACTTACGAATGGATTTGCATTCTAAATTTGTTTCACGATGAATTCTAGAGTGAAGCAGAAGATTCTTCACATTAAACCTAATTTAACGTCAAAGCTAAGAATTCCACTATGCTGAAGTTTTGTACTGCATAACATGCTGAAGGTTTTGGTTTATTTGCTAAACAAGCTGTGTTTTTACATAATTCGCTAAAACTTTACACCAAAAATGCTGAAGTATTTGTCTTGTATTCTAAACAAGATGAAGCTTTTTAGTTCATTTTCTAAGACTTCAGCACTAAAATATGCTAAAGTTATGTCTTGCGTCCTATAGGCATAAAATGCTGAAGTTGTTTAGTTCATTTTTAAAAAATTTCAGAAAAAACGTGCTGAAGTTTTCCTCCTACACTATGTAATTTTATTATGATTTTTTTGCTAAACTTTCATACCAAAAAATGCTGAAGTTTTGTAGTATGTTGAAATATTTTAGTTCATTTTCTAAAACATGCTTAATCTTTTGTCCTACAATATGTAATTTTCTAATAATTTTTTGTTAATGCATGTTGAAGTTTTTTAGTTCATATCCTAAAACCTCATATTAAAACATGTTGATGTTTTGTAGTATTATGCTGAAGGAAAAATATATTTTTTCCTCTCTGTTGTTTTCTGACTTTAAAGAGAATTAATATTAAAAAAAAACACACAGAAAAATTAAAACAAAAACATGATATTTCATTAATTAAAATAAACATAAAATTAAAAAGGAATAAAAACATAAATACAATAATAACCCTTTAAATAAAAGGATTATACAAAAAAGTTAATAATCCATATCATCATTGTCACTATCAGATGGATGAGCATCTTTATCACCAAGACTATCATAGGAGCCATCTCTAGCCAGCATCTCAAGCCTATCGAGCTTGGTCTTGATTTCTTCCAAATCCCTATCGTACTTGTCTATGAACTCATATAGTTTCAGCTCAAATGCCTCTATGATATCTTGCTTAATTTCGTCAATGATTTGCCTGATGACATCATCCTTTTTCTCCATTTTTTTATCTCCTAAAATATTTGTGTTTGAGTGAATAAACTCACAAGTCATAGCGCACTTATATAGGTGAAAATAACTTCAGCATGGTATATGAAATGGCATAGAGAAATTTTAAACGTCCAATGAAAAGCGTGCATGAATCCGATAGGAATTTAATTATTACACTAACACATACCCCAACGCAAAATAATTACTATAATAAATGTGTTTTTTACGTTTACTCTTGTATACTATACAATTGATGCACTCTAAAACATCATGCTGAAACATGCTGAAGTTATTTAGTTCATTTGCTAAAACTTCATACCAAAAAATGTGCTGAAGTTTTGTCGTCATGAGCTTTTTCAAAAACTTCAGCAGAAGATGCTGAAGTTTATTAGTTCATTTGCTAATACTTCAGCACTAAAATATGCTGAATTTTTCTCCTGGATACAATAATTTTGTCATGAGCTTTTTCTGAAGACTTCAGCAGAAGATGCTGAAGTTGTTGTCACGACCCAAATTCCCAACCCTCAGGATCGTGATGGCGCCTAACACCATACTTGCTAGGCAAACCAATGTTAGAGGGATTCAACATTTAAAATAAATAAAATATAACACAAGTACAATATCATCCCATAAACGAATCCAGCAAAATAGGTGAAATAATATAACGAAACTCAAACTAATATTGATATCTAACTACCTAAGGATTTGGTGTCACAATTCACAAACTACTAAAGAATACTACAAGTATTTGGCACAAGAAAATATATAAAACTGTTTTGAATCAAATAAAATAGTGATCTAGATAATGTAGAGAAGACTCCAGGAATCTGCGGACGCCAGCAGATCTACCTCGTTTCTTCGTGCGAATAGTAACAGATACGGCTCAACTATCAACTCTGACCAAAACCTGGATCTGCACAAGACGTGCATAGTGCAGTATCAGTACAATCAATCCCATGTACTGGTAAGTGCAGAGCCTAACCTCGGCGAAGTAGTGACGAGGCTATGACAAGACACCACATAAGAACCTGGACATATATAATCATGCTAGCAGAAATAACAGCAAGTAAAGAATTTACAATTAACAAACAATAGGAAAGGGGGTCATGCTGTGGGGAATCTTATCATAAGGATTGAAATAACGAAAAGACATATATAAACAATGATAACCCAACTAAATTGAGAAATTAAAGTACAAAGGAAATTTGCACGGCATCACCTTTCGTACTTTTACTCTCAGCCTCACCAAATAATAAATAGCATGCACGACATCACCCTTCGTACTTTTACTCTCATCCTCACCATATAATAAATACTAATGCACGGCATGACCCTTTGTGCTTTTACTCTCTTCCTCATAATGTAAATAAATCATGCACGACATCACCCTTCGTGCTTTACACTCTTCCTCACAATATAATATAAATTGAACCATGTACGACATCACCCTTCATTCTTTATACTCGTCCTCACCAATCACAGAATCATTACCAATATACAAAGAGCGATTTCACAAGAAGTCAGTATTTCATCATAGTTTCTCTCGTCTTTTATCATTTCAATCTCAACTCAATATTCACAAAGGGATTTCACAAGAAATCAATATTTCATCATAGTTTCTAACATCATTTATCATTTAAATCTCAACTCAGTATTAACAATATTATCCATCTCAATAGAACTGGATACTAATCTCCCAACATTTCACTAATAACGACAATCACAGATGATACACTTTAAGACAACCAAAATAACAAGAATTATCATTCACTCGCATGGTATGACCTGACCACAACGTATAGATACTCCTCACCTCACCTATACATTGGATTTAGAAACAAAACAAGTAGTAGGTAGTCACCCAATACCTATTCCCTCAAGCTAAGGTTAGACACAACACTTACCTCGATTTCGCAGGCCACTCACTGCTCAATTACAACTTTTCCTTTCGAGCTCACCTCTAACACACTCGTATCTAATCATAATTAGTTCAATATCATTAATTAATGCTAAAGGTGATAACTTTAATGCAAAATTATGGTTTTCCTAAGTTTTCTCAACAAAATATGGAAATCGACCTTGGGCCCGCTTGGTCCAAACTTGAGGTTCGGACCAAAATCCATTTACCCATTCTACCCTGTAATGACCCGATCGGTCATTTTGATAGTTAGCACCTTGATTCCCTAATAACTGCTTTCCCCGCGTTTGTTTATGCTTTTGGGACTTGCTGGAGTGATTAGTTGTGGTTTCCGGTGAGTTTTGGGGCACATAGTCCTTAAATATGAGTTTAAGCCTTAGAAATTGGACCGTAGTTGGAACTGTGTGAAGATGGATCCGTAATGGAAATATGTCAACTCTGTTAGCTCCGTTGAGTTATTTCGGGGTCAGGAGCGCGTCCGAAATGTGTTTTCGAGGTCTGTAGTAGATTTAGGCTTGAATTGGCGAAAGTTAGAATTTCGGCGAGTTCGACCGATAGGTAAAATTTGATGCTGGGCTCAGAATGGAATTTCGGAAGTGGCAACAGGTCCGCAGTGTCATTTATGACCTGTGTGTCAAATTTGAGGTCATTCAGACAAGTTTTGACTTGTTTCGGCATCGGTTGTATATTTTGGAAAATTCTTAAGTTCTTAGGCTTGAATCCATGTAAATTTCTTGATTTTAGTGCTATGTGATGTGGTTTAAAGGCTCTACTAAGTTTGAATGAGGTATTAGGACTGGTTGGTAGGTTTGGTTGAGGTCCTGGGGGCCTCGGGGGTGTTCCGGATACTCAACGGGTCATATTTAGCCTTGTATGGATTGCTTATTTTCTTGTGTGAGTGCAGTAGACTTTTTGTAACGACCCGGCTGATCGTTCTGAGTATTTGAGCCTTTTTCCTTATTGATTCTTTATCATATGTTGCTTAGCCTATTTATGTTGTGTTGGGTCGGTTGTTTCGGGTTCGGAGTGGTCATGGTAAGAACTGAGACACTTAGTCTCTTAAATTGGCTTAATAGTTGGAAAAGTCAACTGGGAGGTGACTTATAGGTAAACGACCTCGGAATGTAGATTTTATGGCTCGGATAGCTTCGTTAGGTAATTTGGGATTTAGGAGTGTGTTCAGAATGTGGTTTTGATGTCCGGTGTAGAATTAGGCTTGAATTGGCAAAGTTGAGTTTTTGGCGATTTCCGGTTGGCAGTGGAAAGTTAGCTATCGGGATTGGAATGGAATTCCTAAAGTTAGTGTAGGTTATTAATGTCATTCTGGATATGCGTGCAAATTTTTAGGTCAATCGGATGTTCTTTGGATAGTTTCGGCATCCTTGGTGAAATTTAGAAATTTCAAAGTTCATAGGCTTGAATTTGATGTGATTTTGGTATTTTGCGTTGTTTTTGGTGTTTCGAGGGCTCGACTAAGTTTGAATGAATTTATGGGATGTGTTGGTATGTTTGGTTGAGGCCTCAAAGGCCTCGGGTGAGTTTCGGGTGGCTAACACAGTGATTTTTGGCTTTTGAGCATAGCTAGTTTGTTGGTGTTACTGCAGCAGAAGATTACTCTATGCGTTCGCATAGGAGGTCCTGCGTTCGCATAGAGTAAATTGTGGAAGAGGGGGCCAGTGTTCTATGCGCTCGCGGGTTTAGGGGTGCGAATGTGGTGTGTTGGGAAGGTTGACCATCGCGAACGCGGGGAAAGCTGTGCGTTTGTGTAGAGTAAAGGCAGCTGAGGAACCCCCCCCCCCATTGGTCTATGCGTTCGCGGGGCTTGGGGTGCGTTCGCGTAGGTTTGGGCTAGTTGTGTTGTGCGTTCGCGGGCTGGTAGCCGTATTCATGTGGAGGAAATTAAGGGCTGTTGGGAATTTTTTTTATGCGAACGCGGTCTAGTTGGATGCTTTCGCGATGAGTAAAGTGCTGGGCAGAAAGTTTAAGTTTCAAAACGAGGGTTTGTGGACCATAACTCAAAATACCATTAGAGGGATCGGGAGAAGGAGAATTTGGAAGAGATTTTCAGTGGGATTCTTGTGGTAAGTGTTCTTCAATCACTTTTTGTTTGATTTCATGAATTAGTCTTGATTTTTATCATGTAATTTGGGGAATCAAAGTGGAAATTGGGGAAGAATGGGAGGAAAATTTGGGAATTTCTTTTGATGATTTGAATGGGTATTTGAGGTCTGATTTTGGTAAATTTGATATGGGTAGACTCATGAGGGAATGAGGATTCTAGTTTTGTTAATTTTATTGAATTCCGAGACGTGGGCCTGGGGGCCGGGTTTGGCCAATTTCGGGAATTGTGCCAAGTTTTGATAGTTTTCGATTAGGGTTCATCTCCCTAGAATATTTTGATGTTATTTATCTGATTTTTGATAGACTCAGAGCATTTGGGAGCCGATTCGAGGGGCTAGATCATCGCGGAGTAGTTTTTGGACTATTTTGGAGGTAAGTAACGATTGTAACTCTAGACATGAGGGTATAAAACCCTGGTATCTTGTATGGTTTTGGTAAATGCGGCGACGCACATGCTAGGTGACGACCGTGTGGGTGTGCACCGACATGGATTGTGACTTGGTCTGTCCCGTAGCGACTATTAAGCCGCATAATTGATTTGGAATCATGAGACATCCTATATTTTAGAGACCTATACTTATTTATGGAGTGTAAGCCATGTTTGGGGCCTTGTGCCGATCTGTTTAGACCCTCAGGGGGATTTTTATACTATTTTCATTGTATTTGTCATCCTATATGCTCATGACAGTTGACTCCAGAGGTCTGGGTCGGTATTAGATTTTGATCGTTTGGGTTATCATTTTCTTGTTGAACTTGTCTTAAAAAGGAAATCTTTATCAGAATATAAGGATATATTTATTATGAATGAAAAAATGTTGATTTTATTATGTTACAGGGCTAGCCTAGTTACGATAGGCGCCATCACGGCCCTTGTTGATTTGGGGTCGTGACAAGTTGGTATCAGAGCCATAGGTTACATAGGACTCAACGGTCATGAGCAGGTTTAGTAGAGTCTTGTGGGTCGGTACAGAGACGTTTGTACTTATCTTCGAGAGGCTACAGATTTCTTAGGAAAACATCTCATTTTCTTGAATTATGTCGTGCCATTCTATTGACTATGGAAATCGAAACTTCTGTTGTTTCATTCTTTCACTGATGGTGAGGACACGCGCTAATGATCAGGGTGACCAGACACCAGCTGGACCAGCGAGAGGTCGAGGCCATGGTAGAGGTAGGGGACCAGCCCGTGCAGCAGCCAGGGAAGTACCAGTTGATCCCCCTACTATTCAGGATCAGGTTCCCGTCGCGGATATTCCAGCGGCACAGGCTTAGGCACCGGCAGTGCCTATTGTTATTTCGGATCATCAGGAGACCCTGACTCAGATCTTGAACGTATGTACCAGCCTTGCTCAGGCGGTTGTTGTATCTTCTACTGCCGCTATATCTTAGGCCGGGGGAGGCACTCAGACTCCAGCTGCTCGGACACCTGAGCAGGTTGTGCAGGACCTGCAGACACAGGGGGTAGTTCCAGTTTAGGACTTCGTGGTTCCAGCTATGCCAGATGGTGAGCAGCGTAGGCTGGAGAGATTTAGTAGACTTCAGCCTCCGACATTCAGTGGTGCTGAGGGCGAGGATGCCCAGGGTTTTCCGGATAAGTGTTAGAGGATGCTTCGTACTGCTGGGATTCTGTTGACCAGTAGGGTCTCATTTTCCACATTTCGGTTTTCTGGTGCAACTTTCACTTGGTGGGAGTCTTTTGAGAGGCGTAGGTCTGCTGGTTCAGCACCCCTCACCTGGCAGCATTTCTCCACTATCTTTTTAGGGAAGTATGTCCCTCAGTCCTACAGGGAGGAGCAGTGTAGGAAGTTTGAGCAGCTGCGTCAGGGAGAGCTATCAGTGACGCGGTATGAGATGTGTTTTTTAGAGTTAGCTCGTCATGCTACTGAGTTAGTCCCTACTGATAGGGAGAGGATCCGAAGGTTCGTAGATGGCCACACTTACCAGCTCCGTATTCTGATGACTAGGGAGAGAGTATCAGGTGCTACCTTCGAGCAGGTTGTTGAAATTTCTCGAGATATTGAGTCTGTTCGCCGTCAGGAGTGAGAGGATAGGGAGGCCAAGAGGCCTCGTGGATCTGGAAATTTCAGTGGTACTCCTTCCAGGGGGCCGGCACAGTAGAGGCCGCCCATTTAGGCCTCCTCAACTAGTTCGCTCACCTTACGGCGGTGCATCATTGGGGCAGGGTCCCCGCGGTTCTCATCTAGGCCGCTCATCATTAAGTGCTCTCCTAGCTCAAAGTTCATCTCGGGCACCATCTATTCAGGGTTCCTCCATGCATGGTTCTTCGAGTGGTTATGCTAGTTCCAGGGGTCCCTTCAGTCCCCGTATCCTTGACCAGGGGGTTGTTATGAGTGTGGAGAGTTCGGGCATATGAGGAGGAAGTGTCCTCATCTTCTTGGAGGTCCATCTCAGTTGAGGAGCTAGCCTTCAACCTCAGCTCCAATTACTTCACCACCCACCCAGGTAGCTAGGGGTGGGAGTCAGTCAGCTAGAGGCCGCCCTAGAGGGAAAGGTCGAGCAGGTGGAGGTCAGGCCCGTACCTATGCACTTCCACCAAGGCCAGATGCTATGGTCTCCGATGTAGTGATCACGTGTATTATATCGGTCTGTCACCGAGATGCTTTAGCCCTATTTGACCCTGGTTCTACATATTCACATGTCTCGTCTTATTTTGCACATTTCCTGGATATGCCCCGTGAGTCTTTAGTTACGTCTGTTCATGTGTCGACTCCGGTGGGTGATTCGGCCTAGTGTGTCACCTTGGGGTTCACCGATGTTGTTTGTGAAGAAGAAGGATGGTTCTATGTGCATGTGTATTGATTATCGGTAGCTGAAGAAGGTTACGGTGAAGAACCGGTATCCTTTGCCTCGTATTGATGATCTCTTTGACCAGCTTCAGGGAGACAGAGTGTTCTCTAAGATTGACTTTAGATCCGGGTACCATCAGTTGAATATTCGGGACTCGGACATCCCGAAGACTGCTTTCAAGACCAGATATGGCCATTATGAGTTTCTTGTCATGTCATTTGGACTGATCAAGGCCCCATAGGCCTTTATGCACTTGATGCACAATGTATTCTGGCCTTATCTTGATTCCTTCATCATCGTGTTTATTGACGACATCTTGGTATATTCCCGGTCTCGGGAGGATCACGAGCAACATTTGAGAGTTGTGCTTCAGACTCTGAGGGAGAGGAAGTTGTATGCAAAGTTTTTGAAGTGTGAATTCTGGCTTGATTCATTTGCATTTTTGGGCCAAGTGGTGTCTTGTGATGGGATCAAGGTGGATCCAAAGAAGGTGGAGGCGGTTCAGAGTTTGCCTAGACCGTCGTCAGCTACAGAGATTCGCAGATTCCTTGGTTTGGCAGGGTACTATCGCCGTTTTATAGAGGGATTTTCATATATTGCAGCACCTATGACCAGAATTACCCAGAAGGGTGCTCAGTTCAGGTGGACTGAGGAGAGCTTTCAGAAGCTCAAGTCAGCTTTGACCACAGCTCCGGTGTTGGTTTTGCCTACTAGTTCAGGTTCTTATACAGTTTACTCTGATGCTTCTAGAATTGGCTTTGGAGCGGTATTGATGCAGGACGGTAGGGTGATTGCCTACGCGTCTAGAAATTTGAAAGTGCACGAGAAGAATTATCCAGTGCATGATCTTCAGTTAGTTGCCATTGTTCATGCATTGAAGATTTGGCGTCGTTATTTGTATGGAGTGCATTGTGAGATTTTCACTGATCATTGTAGTTTGTAGTATCTGCTGAAGCAGAAGAACTTGAATTTGCGTCAGAGGAGATGGTTGGATCTTCTCAAGGATTATGACCTCACTATTCTATATCATCCGGGGAAGGCCAATGTAGTGGCCGATGCCCTGAGTCGCACGGCAGAGAGTTTGGGGAGTCTAGCTTACCTCACAGTAGCAGAGAGACCTTTAGCACTTGATGTTCAGGCTTTAGCAGGTCAATTGGTGAGATTGGATTTGTCCGAGCCTCCGCGGGTATTGGCTTGTGTAGCCTCCAGGTCTTCTCTTTATGATCAGATTAGAGCACGCCAGTATAATGATCCACACTTGCTCTTTCTCCAGGACAGTGATTGCAGGGATGCGGTTATTGGTGATGATGGGGTCATGATGATGCAGGGTCGGATTTGCGTGCCCCGTATGGATGGGCTACGATAATTGATTCTAGCAGAGGCCCACAGTTCGCAGTATTCCATCCATCCGAGTGCTGCGAAGATGTACCAGGATCTGAGGCATCATTACTGGTGGAGGCAGATAAAGCGAGATATTGTAGATTTTGTGGCTCGGTGTCTCAACTGTCAGCAGGTCAAGTATGAGCACTAGAGACCAGGTGGATTACTTCAGAGATTAGATATTCTGGAGTGGAAGTGGTAACAGATTACCATGAACTTTGTAGTTGGGCTCCCATGGACTTCGAGGAGGTTTGATGCTATATGGGTTATTGTGGATTAGATGACCAAGTCCGCGCACTTCATTCCTGTTGGTACTACTTGTTCTTCGGAGCGGTTAGTTGAGATTTATATCCGGGAAATTGTTCGATTGTATGGGGTTCCAGTTTCTATCATTTCCGACAGAGGTACTCAACTCACATCTCAGTTTTGGAGGGCGTTGCAGAGAGAGTTAGGTACTGAGGTTGAGTTGAGCACAACGTTTCATCCTCAGGCCGACGGGCAGTCGGAGCGTACTATTCAGATTCTGGAGGACATGTTTTGTGTGTGTGTCATTGATTTCGAAGGTTCATGGGACCAGTTTATGTCGCACACGGAGTTTGCATATAATAATAGTTATCAGTCGAGTATCCAGATGGCTCTGTATGAGGCTTTATATGGTAGGAGGTATAGATCTCTGGTTGGTTGGTTTGAGCCGGGCGAGGCTAGGCTATTGGGCACAGACCTTGTTCAAGATGTGTTGGGTAAGGTGAAGTTGATTCAGGAGCGGCTTCGCACGGTGCAGTCTAGGCAGAAGAGTTATGCGGACCGGAAGGTCCGAGATGTGTCTTTCATGGTTGGGGAGAAGGTGCTGCTGAAGGTGTCACCCATGAAGGGTGTTGTGAGGTTCGGGAAGAGGGGAAAGTTGAGTCCCCAGTTCATTGGGCTTTTTGAGGTGCTCTAGAGGATTGGAGAGGTGGCATATAGACTTGCCTTGCCACTCAGCTTATCGAGTGTTCATTCGATATTCCATGTTTCGATGCTCCGGGACTATATTGGTGACCCATCTCATGTTTTGGACTTCAGCACGGTTCAGCTCTAGGGTGATATGTCATAAGAGGTAGAGCTAGTGGTTATTTTGGGTCATCAGGTCAGAAGGTTGAGGTCTAAGGATATAACTTCAGTAAAGGTTCAGTGGAGAGGGCAGCCGGTGGAGGATGCCACCTGGGAGACCGAGCGGGAGATGCGGAGCAGATATCCTCACTTATTTGAGACTCCAGGTATGTTTCTAGACCCGTTCGAGGATGAACATTTGTTTAAGAGGGGGAGATGTAACGACCCGGCCGGTCGTTCCGAGAATTTTAGCTATTTTCCCTATTTATGATTTATCATATGTTGCTTAGCCTATTTATGTTGTGTTGGGTCGGTTGGTTCAGGTTCGGAGTGGTCGTGGTGAGAACTGAGACACTTAGTCTGTTAAATTGGCTTAATAGTTGGAAAATTGGTAAACAACCTCAGAATGTAGATTTTATGGCTCGGATAGCTTCGTTAGGTGATTTGGTATTTAGGAGTGTGTTCAGAATGTGGTTTTGATGTCCGGTGTAGAATTAGGCTTGAATTGGCGAAGTTGAGTTTTTGGTGATTTCCGATTGGCAGTGGAAAGTTAGCTATCGGGATCGAAATGGAATTCCGGAAGTTGGAGCAGGTTCGTAATCTCATTTTTTATATGCATGCAAATTTTAAGGTCAATCGGATGTGTTTTGGATAGTTTCGGCATCCTTGGTGAAATTTAGAAATTTCAAAGTTCATAGGCTTGAATTTTATGTGATTTTGGTATTTTTGCGTTGTTTTTGGTGTTTCGAGGGCTCGACTAAGTTTGAATGAAGTTATGGGATGTGTTGGTATTCTTGTTTGAGGTCCCGAGGGCCTCGAGTGAGTTTCAGGTGGCTAACAGGGTGATTTTGGCTTTTGACCATAGTTGGTTTGCTGGTGCTACTGCAGCAGAAGATTACGCTATGCGTTTGCATAAGAGGTCCTGCGTTCGCATAGAGTAAATTGTGGAAGAGGGGGCCAGTGTTCTATGCGTTCGCAGGCTGAGGGGTTCGAATGCGGTGTGTTGGACAGGTTGACTATCGCGAACGCGGGGAAAGCTGTGCGTTCGCGTAGAGTAAAGGCAGCTGAGGACCCCCTAGGCCCATTGGTCTATGCGTTCGCGGGGCCTGGGGTGCGTTCGCGTATGTTTGGGTTGGTTGTGATGTGCGTTCGCAGGCTGGCAGCCGCATTCGTGTAGAGGAAATTAAGGGCTTTTGGTAATTTGTTCTATGCGGACGCGGTCTAGGGGATGCGTTGCGACGAGTAAAGTGCTGGGCAAAACGTTTAAGTTTCAAAACGAGGGTTTTTAGACCATAATTCAAAATACCATTAGAGAGCTCGGGAGAAGGAGAATTTGGAAGAGATTTTCAGTGGGATTCTTGTAGTAAGTGTTCTTCGATCACTTTTGGTTTAATTTCATGAATTAGTCTTGATTTTTATCATGTAATTTGAGGAATCGAAGTGGAAATTGGGGAAGAATGGGAGGAAAATTTGGGAATTTCTTTTGATGATTTGAATGGGTATTTGAGGTCTGATTTTTCTAAATTTGATATGGGTAGACTCGTGAGGGAATGAGGATTTTAGTTTTGTGAATTTTATCGAATTTCGAGATGTGGGCCCAGGTGGCGGGTTTGGCCAATTTCGAGAATTATGCCTAATTTTGATAGCTTTCGATTGGGGTTCATCTCCCTAGCATATTTTGATGTTATTGATCTGATTTTTTATTGACTCGGAGCATTTGGGAGTCGATTCGAGGGGCAAGAGCATCGCGGAGTAGTTTTTGGACTGTTTTGGAGGTAAGTAACGATTGTAACTCTAGACCTGAGGGTATTAAACGGTGATATCTTGTATTGGTTTGGTAAATGCGGTGACGCACATGCTAGGTGACGATAGTGTGGGCGTGCACCGATAGGGATTTTGACTTGGTCTGTTCCGTAGTGACTATTAAGCCGCATAATTGATTTGGAATTATGAGACATCCTATATTTTAGAGACCTATACTTATTTATGGACTGCAAGCCATGTTTGGGGCCTTGTGCCGATCTGTTTATACCCTCAGGGGTATTTTTACACTATTCTCACACTATTTTGATAGAAAATTCTATGAACTCAGTCATGTTTATTACTATTGCTATTTCACTATTTTTACACTGTTTTAGAACACCGTGAGATATTTTGGGCTATATCCCGTATTGTCGAGATGAGTTGCCCGAGTGGCTTGAGAGGATGACTGAGTGAGGTTGAGAGCCGGGATTGTGAGGGTAGTTATGGGTCGGGCTGCACGCCGCAACATATATTATATGGATCGGGCTACACGCCGCAGCATATGTATTTTAGATAGCGATCACATGCCGCAGAAACATAGTGCTGGGGCTGTAGGAGCCCTTTTGGAGTCTGTACACCCCCAGTGAGCACAGTCGACTATATATACATATATTGGATCAGGCTGCGCGCCGCATCATATGTTATGTGGATCGGGCTGCGCGCCGCAGCATATTAGGTGGATCGAGCTGCATGCCACAGCAGTTGAGTGGTTATCTGATACTTGTTGAGTGCGAGTGCTTAGTGTGAGCATGAAATACTGATAGTGGAGTCACGAGTGACTGGGATACCTTATTATGAGAGATATTGTGCCTGGATGACTGTTACATTGTGAATTTTACTGTTTTTCCCTCTCTTCTTTATATTGAGCCTTCTAATAAAAGTTGAATTACGGTTTTATGAAATCATGATTTATAAATGCTCGTCACTACACTCAAGTTTTTAGTTAGTTTGGTTACTTACTGAGTTGGCGTATGTTGGTCCCAACGTACACGCAAGTATACGTGGTTGTACAAGTAATATAATGATAAATCGAATGTCGAACCCACAGAGACTTGTGTAAACTACTTGTTGAATCACTCTAATTGTTATTTTAATCAAGTCAAAATAAAATCCAGGAATGTAACTAATTTATACTACGATTCTACAAAATAACTAATTATCGAGTAACGGGAGTATTGTTTTGTATTCAGTAGAGGCAAATATTCCAGGGTTGTGATCAATTCACCACACGTATTGCATTCTAATTAACTCTCCCCTTTATATAATTCACTCATGGTTGCTAATTAATCGATAAATGCTCTCATAGCCTTCTCCCGAAGCACTACTCGCCTATTCTCATAGATTAACGCATATATTCCTATGAAATTAATCTACTAGAACGCACTATGATTATGATGTTTAATTAAGCACGGTGACTAGGTATATTTCTATCCTAACCACAAATCCGCTCCCCTGAAGGGTTAAGATCGCGCTTTCTTCAATTCTTCTCTAATCTATATGCGGCTTTCCCAAGCATAACATAGATAGTATATAGAACCAAATTGTTGGCCAGGCAATTAAGCAACTAAACACAGAATTGAAAAAACAACCATATATTGAGTGAACTATAATCAAGGTTAAATTAACGTCAACAATATTCATGGCTAAACCACAACCACAGAACAATGGGTGTTTAGCCACTCATGCTGAAATCAAACAATTGCATAAGTTTTGCATAAATTGAAAATACTAGAATAAGATGAAGAAAACTGAGAAATCCTTCGCTTCCTAATGATCCTGTGTGTATCTTCTCTTCAAATATGGCATCCCCCCCCCCCCACCTCAAAGTTGTGTTTTTGGGTCTATTTATATGTTTGGGACAAACCCTAAATGTGTACGAGACTTCTATTCATATCGGGAAATACTTAAAACCTTCAAAACTCGGATTGGACCGGACCAAAGAGCCCAGGCGTTAAGCTCTAAACGCCCAGCTATAGTCTGGGCAGGCCTGGCGTTAGGGCTCTAACGCCCCCCAAACGCCTGGTCATGCCAGGCTTTATAGCCCAAACACCCAGCTATAGCCTGGTATGACCAGGCTTTACAGCTCAAACGCCCGGCTATAGCCCGGGTCACTCCTTTTCGACTCTTAAGCGTATATTTGACGTTTATGCATCCATTTAGCTCGGCTTCCATCTCCAATTAACCTACACATGAAATAGACTCCATTATGCACATATGACGTGTATTTTTATCACAAACGCACATAAAATGTAAGGTACATAATGCTTAAAACCATGAATTCTAGCCACGCATCAGCGTACTCACGTTACTCCATGCACCTCCTTGTGCAGATCCAGGTACCAGACCATCTCGCTAGTTGATTTTTTTGCTGTGCTTGGAGTTTGTTCGTGGATTGAGTTAGTTGCTCAGCGTCCCCATCTCCCTTATTTCCTTTCCTCAGTTCGTAGTTTTGTCTTTCATACTTCAGACTCTTGTAGTAGCAAAGTCACTTTATTATACATTGTATTTTTCGTCCTAGATGCTCATGACAGTTGACTCCAGAGGTCTGGGTCAGTGTTAGATTTTGATCGTTTGGGTTATTATTTTCTTGTTGAACTTGTCTTAAAAAGGAAATAATTATCGGAATATATGGATATATTTATTATGAACAGAAAAATGTTGATTTCATTATGTTAGAGGGCTAGCCTAGTTATGATAGGCTCCATCACGGTCCTTGTTGATTTGTGGTCGTGACACTTTTCTTCAGTGCGATCGCGTGAGGGAGTCCGTGATCGCATAGAGCAATTTGAGGCCAGGCAGGATTTATGCATCGCGATCGCGTGAAATGGAACGCGTTCGTGTAGAATAGGCAACATGGTCATCGCGAATGTGTGGGCTAGGCCGTGTTCGCGTAGAAGAAATAAGGCGGCAGTGGAATTTAAGTGTTTCGCTACGCGGTCACGTGAAGCCAACCGCGATCGCGTAAGCCTGAGGGAGTTAAGTACCGCGTTAGCGAGTGTGATCAGCTTTCGCGTAGAGTAAATTGAGGCACGTGTTTTGTTACTCTTCGCGATCGCGACTAGTTGTCCGCAATCGCTATGAATGCTACCTAGGCAGATTTTTAAAAGACCCAAATCGAGGGTTTTAGCCAAAAATTAATAATTTGAACTTGGGAGCTCGGGGATTGGCGATTTTCGAAGAGATGTTCACCTAGGCATTTAGGGTAAGTAATTCCTACTGGATTTTGACTAATTTCCACGAATCTATGCTTAAATTCATCATTTAATTTCGAATTTGGGGTGAACAAATTGGGGAAAATTGGGTAAAGTTCTTAGACCGAGTTTTTCAGTTTTGATCGAGATTTTGGTATCCGATTCGATTGATTTTGGTATGGTTAGACTCGTGAGTGAACGAGTGTCCGGAATTTATAACTTTTACCCGATTCCGAGATGTGGTTCCGACGGACTTTTTCGGCGATTTTCCTAATTTCGCGTATTAGCTTCGAGTTTATTACTTAGATTAATTTCTTAAAGTTATATTTACATTATGCAATTTAATTGAATAGATTTGGGCCATTTGGAGTTGGGTACTCATGGCAAGAATGTGATCTCGGGTTGAGTTGAGCAGTTGAGGTAAGTGGCTCGCCTAACTCTGTGTTGGGGACTTCCCCTTCGGTTGTTTGACATAAATGGTTGTGTGGGCACGGTGTACGTGAGGTGACGAGTACGTACACAGGTCATTCTTCCAAAAACCCATTTTTCCTTGAAATTATGAATTGTTTTTCTTCTATTAAATTACCTCAATGTATTAAATTGTTCATCTTAGATTAGGGAAGCATGCCTATATGTTTAAATATTAAACTTCCTATTTTCCTCTCTGTGCACCATGTTTTAGATAGTTTCCTGCTTTTTCCTACCTGTAATTTGATGAACTGGCTAAATTGATGCCTATCTGTTGTGGATTTCACATTGCATATTTAAATTGGGGACTACAGACGTATTCTGGGAGATCCCCCCTGTATTGCATATTTAAATTGGGGACTACAGATGTATTCTGGGAGATCCCTCCTATACTGCATTTTTATTTTGGAACTACGAGGCGGTATCCCGGGAGTCTCCGCATTGTGATACATTGTACTGAGCCGAGGTCTCTCTTTACTGTTATGTTTTAAGTTATTTCTTTTAACTGCTTACGGTAGAAATTATTTATCTTTTTCCACTTGTTCAAACTTTATTTTTTAGAAATCCAGTAGAGCCTTAACCCGACCTCGCCACTACTTGACTGGGGTTAGGCTTGGAACTTATTGGGTACCAAATGTGGTGTACTCATGCCCTTTCCTGCACATGTTTTTCGTGTGCAGATCCAGGTACGAGTTTCCAGCCGCGTGGCTAGAGGTCGTTGCAGCAGTTCTAGGAGACCGTAAGGTTTTTTTGCCTCTTCCGTAGAATCCTCCGAGTCACCTTCCATTCTGGTCTATATAAAGATTTTATCTGTATTTCTTTCAAGTTGTTTAGAGCTACTATAGTATAGAAGCTTGTGACTATATTGTGACATTCTGTGTTTTGGGATTATACTTGTACATGCCGAGCGGCGTTGTTATGCGTAGTTAGAATTTCTTTTCCTGTCTTTACTTTTATCGCTTTTAATTAAGATTATCCGCAAAATTTTGAGGCTTACCTAGTCGTAGAGACTAGGTGCCATCATGATACCTTTCGGAGGGTAAAACGGGTCGTGACAAGTTGGTATCAGAGCGTCTAGGTTCATGGGAGTCACAAGTCACAAGCCGGTTTATTAGAGTCTCACAAATCGGTACGGAGACGTCTGTATCTATATTTGGGAGGCTACGTAACTGTTAAGAACAATCACATTCTTTGGAATTCCTTGTCATGCTAGTTACTGACATTCAAAATTCTAAAACTCTATTCTACTCTTTCTCACAGATAGTGAGGACCCGTACCGGGCGGACCGATGATCAGGCACCTGAGCCCCCAGCCAGAGCCACCAGAGGTAGGGGCAGGGGCAGGGGCAGGGGCATGGGTAGAGGACGAGCACGCAGTGCAGCCCGAGCATCAGTGAGAGCAGTGACAAAGGAGCCCACAACAGCTCCAGTTGGAGGGCCGGCACAGGAGGTTCTTATTGGTACTCCAGCCCTCCAGGAGACTTTGGCTTAGTTCATGAGCATTTACAGCACTCTGACTC
Organism: Nicotiana knightiana; assembly: GCA_005239525.1. NCBI lineage: Eukaryota > Viridiplantae > Streptophyta > Magnoliopsida > Solanales > Solanaceae > Nicotiana > Nicotiana knightiana. The sequence continues at coordinate 38,798 of ML432103.1, read as the reverse complement.
AGGCGGGACTACTATCGATAGCTCCAGCCACATCTCAGGCCGAGGGAGGGGCACAGACTCCCGCAACCCGTACTCCTGAGTAGAGGGTCTAGGTTGGGCAGGCCCCAGAGTATATTCCTATTCCCCCAGCGGCTCCGGTGCAGCATGATGCTAGGGTAGCTGCATCGGAGGCAGAGCAGCTCAGACTTGAGAGGTACAAGAAGTACCACCCACCTATTTTCACCATACTAGCTTCAGATGACGCTCTGGGTTTTCTTGAGGAGTGTCATCGTATTCTCCGTATTATGGGAATTATGGAGACGAGTGAGGTTTCTTTCATCGCTTTTCAGCTGTGGGGAGCGGCTTATCAGTGGTGGCATACCTATGAGCTGAGTAGTCAAGATGAGACAACTTCACTCACTTGGGCTTAGTTCTCAGAGATGTTTTTGCGTGAGTATGTTCCTCAGAGCCTCAGGGATGCTTGGCGTGCAGAGTTCGAGCAGTTACGCCAGGGTACTATGACTGTGTCAGAGTATGTAGTCTGTTTCAGTGACTTGGCTCGTCATGCGCCGTCCTTGGTCGTCACGGTCAAAGAGAGAGTTCGACTCTTCATTGAGGGACTCCACCCCAGTATTCGGACCAATATGGCCAGAGAGTTGGAGATGGATATCACTTACCAACAGGCAGTGAGTATTGCTCGGAGGATAGAGGGCATGTTTGCTCAGGACAGAGAGGAGAGGGAGGCCAAGAGGTCTCGAGAGACTGGTCATTATTCAGGAGCTCATGCGCCAGCAACACGCTATGGTAGGGGTTTTGTGAGTTTCCTAGTTCATTCAGCTCTTCCAGCAGCCAGTGGTATTCCAGCTCCTTCTAGACTTCAGGAGCCTTATTATGCACCGCCAGTATCTGGCAGGCCTCCTGCTCGAGGTGCTATTACCTGCCAGCCCAGCAGGCCAGTTCAGAGTCAAGTCTCAACCGCAGTATCCTCAGAGGGGTTGCTTTTAGTGTGGTGACACTCGTCACATGATTAGAGATTTCCCCATAGCTAGGAGGGGTGCATCATCTTAGACTTATCAGCCTCCACGTGCTACACCGGGTCCTCCAGTTATTCTTCCACCCCCGACTACTGCCCCGCCTTCTCAGACAGCTCGAGGTGGAGGTCGGGAATGTTGAGGTTTCCCTAGAGGGGGAGGCCAGGCCAGGTATTATGCCCTTCCAGCCTATTCAGAGGCAGTCGCTTCAGATTCAATCATCACAGGTATAGTCCTTGTCTGTAATAGGGATGCATCTGTATTATTTGACCCAGGCTCTATATATTCATATGTGTCTTCTTATTTTTCTTCACATCTGGGGATAGCTCAAGATTCTTTGAGTTCAACCGTTTATGTTTCTACTCCCGTAGGAGATTCTCTCGTTTTGGACCGCGTATGTCGGTCGTGTTTGATTGTTATCAGTGGCTTTGAGACTAGAGCTGATTTGTTATTACTCGGTATGGTAGATTTTGATGTTATTTTGGCATGGACTGGTTGTCTCCCCATTATGCTATTCTTGATTGTCACGCTAAGACCGTGACGCTGGCTATTCCAGGTCTACTGATATTAGAGTGGAGATGTACCTTAGAGTATACTCCCCGCAGGGTCATTTCCTTCCTTAAGGCTCAGCGGATGGTTGAGAAGGGTGTGATGCGTATTTGTCCTATGTGAGAGATGTTGGTGTTGATACCCCTACAATTGAGTCAGTTCCAGTAGTGAGGGACTTCCCTGATGTTTTTCCAACTGATCTTCCAGGTATGCCGCCCGACAGAGATATTGATTTCGGCATTGATTTGATGTCGGGCACTCAGCCTATTTCTATTCCTCCCTATCGTATGGCTCCTCCAGAGTTGAAAGAGCAGTTGCAGGAGTTGCTTGATAAGGGTTTCATCAGGCCCAGTGTATCACCTTGAGGTGCTCCGGTATTATTTGTTAGGAAAAAGGACAGTTCTATGTGTATGTGTATTGATTACTGACAGTTGAACAAGGTTACAGTGAAGAACAAGTATCCTTTTCCTCGCATTGATGATTTATTTGACCAGTTACACGGTGTTGGCATTATCCAGGCCGTAGGGTCCAAACGCCCGGGGTCCCAAGTTCGGTCAAATCCGAGTTTTGACGAGTTTAAGTGTTTCCCGGTTGAAATAGAAGTCTCCTACACGGTTAGGGTTCACCCTAAACATATAAATAGACTCCTAAAACACAACATAAGGAGATTCGGAAGAGATTGGGAAGGCATTCGAAGGATTCAACAAGAGAAAACCATTGAAGTGCCAAAACATTGATTTCTACATATTGTATTCATTACTTTATATTTCAATTATGCAATTTCTTTTAGTTTTGATTCTCAATAACATAAGTAGCTAAATTCTTTAGTCTAGGGTTTTGGTAGAACCCGTTGGGGATGAATTTATTGTGATATTAATATATTTTGGATGATTAATCTCTTTTTGTTCAACTACGTTGNGAGATAACGATACCTCGGGTGCAATCAAAAGTGAACTGTATTGCGATCTAGCTAGCGTAACTTGAGAGAGTGCGCCTAGTAAATTATCATAATTACTTGAGAGAGATTTATGATAGTTAGAGCGTTCATGATTTATAGAGATAACCAATTAAACTATAAGAAATATCCAAGGAAGAATTCACCAACAGGGGAAACCATAACCTTAGACCCTTATTTATCATTGTTTACATTATATTGTTAGTTAATTGCTAGTTTATTATTATTGTTAGTAGAATTAGTTAAACATCACCAAATTGATATTCAAAAGTTTTGAGAAACTTGATTAAACAACAGTTTAGTATTTTATAGACTCAATTGATACGTAAATTCCCTGTGGGATCGACTCTGGGCTTAATACCCCGGATTATATTTGCAACGCCCGCTTAGTCTTCTACAAGACATAGTTGAGCGTGATCAGTCCCCAATTTAAATAGGCAATACAAGGGGGATCTCGCAGAATACGTCTGTAGTCTCCAATTTAAATATGCAATGTGAAATGCGCAACAAATAGGCATCAATTTAAACAGTTCATCAAATGACAGGTAGGAAAAAGTAGGAAACTATCTAAAACATGGCGCACAAAGAGGCAAATAGTAAGTTTAATATGTAAAAATATTGGAATGCTTCCCTAGTCTAAGATGAACAATTAACACATTGAAGCAATTTAATAGAAGAAAAACAATTCATAATTTTCAAGGAAAAATGGGGTTTTGGCAATAATGGCCCGTGTACGTACTCGTCACCTCATGGACACGGTGCTCACACAATAATTTATGTCAAACAACCTAAGGGGAAGTCCCCAACACAGAGTTAGGTAAGCCACTTACCTCGAATGCTTAACTCAACCCGAGATCACGTTCTTGCCATGAGTACCCCCACTCCAAATGGCCCAAATCTATTCAATTAAATTTCATAATATAAATACAACTTTAAGAAATTAACCTAACTAATAAATTCGAAGCTAATACGCGAAATTAGGAAAATTGCCGAAAAAGTCCCTCGGGCCCACGCCTCGGAATTGGGTAAAAGTTACAAATTCCGGATACTCGTTCGCTTCCGAGTCTAACCATACCAAAATGAATCGAATCGGATAAAATCTCGATCAAAACTCAAAAACTCGGTCTAAGAAATTTACCCAATTTTCACCAATTTTTTCACCCCAAATTTGATATTAAATGATGAATTTAAGCATAGATTTGTGGAAATTAGTCAAAACCGAGTAGGAATTAATTACCCAAAATGCCCAGGTGAAAATCACTTCAAAAATCGCCAATCCCCGAGCTCCCAAGTTTAAATTATGAATTTTTGGCTAAAACCCTCGATTTAGGTCTTTCAAAAATCCCCCTAGGTAACATTCATTGCGATCGCGGACAACCAGTCACGATCGCGAAGAGTAACAAAACACGCGGCTCAATTTACTCTACATGAACGCAGGGTCACGCTCGCGAACGTGGTACTTAACTTCCTCAGGCTTATGCGATCATGGTCTGCTTCACGCGACCGCGTAGAGAAACACTTAAATTCCACTGCCGCCTTATTTGTTCTATGCGAACGCGGCCTAGCCCACGCGTTCGCGATGAGCATGTTGCCTATTCTACGTGAACGCGTTCCATTTCACGCGATCGCGATGCATAAATCCTGCCTGGCCTCAAATTTCTCTACGCGATCCCGATGAAAAAAAGTTTGTTGCACTCACACCAGAAAACCAACAATCCCTACAAGGCTAAAAATGACTCGTTGAGCATCCAAAATACCCCCGAGGCCCCCGAGACCTCAACCAAACCTACCAACCAGTCCTAATACCTCATTCGAAATTAGTCGAGCCTACCACATCACATAACACTAAAATCAAGAAATTTACATGGATTCAAGCCTAAGAACTTAAGAATTTTCCAAAATCAACAATCGATGCCGAAACACGTCAAAACTAGTCCGAATGAGCTCAAATTTGACACACATGTCATAAATGACACTGCGGACCTACTGCCACTTCCTGATATCCATTCCGAGCCCGGCATCAAAATTTCACTTATCGGCCGAAATCGCCGAAATTTTAACTTTCGCCAATTCAAGCCTAAATCTACTACAGACCTCGAAAACATATTCCGGACACGCTCCTGACCCCAAACTCACTCAACGGATCTAACGGAGTCGACAAATTTCCATTTCGGGTCCGTCTTCACATAGTACCAACTATGGTCCAATTTCTAAGGCTTAAACTCATATTTAGGGACTATGTATCCCAAAACTCACCGGAAACCATAACTAATCACTCTGGCAAGTCCCAAAAGCCCAAACAAACGCGGGGAAAGCAGTTATTAGGGAATCAGGGCACTAACTCTCAAAATGACCGACGATGTCATTACATTCTCCCCCTTTTAAGAAAATCGTTTGTCCTCGAACGAGTATAAAGACATACTTGAAGCTGTGAAAAGATGCGGGTACTGGATGCGCATATCCTACTCGGTCTCCAAAGTCGCCTCCTCAACTGGCTGACCCCTCCACCGAACCTTACGGATGCAATATTCTTCAACCTGAGCTTCCTGACCTGCCTATATAATATAGCTACTGACTCTTCAAGATATGATAAATCCTTGTCCAACTGTACTGAACCAAAATCCAACACATAAGTCGGATCACCGTGATACTTCCGGAGCATAGAGACGTGGATTACCAGATGAACTCCTACTAGACTGGGAGGCAAGGCAAGCTCATAAGCAACCTCCCCAACACGCCACAATATCTCAAAAGGACCGATAAATCTCGGACTCAGCTTACCCTTCTTCCCGAACCTTATGACGCCCTTCATAGGCGATACCCGAAGCAAAACCCGATCACCAGCCATAAATGCCAAATCATGAACCTTCCGGTCCGTGTAACTCTTCTGCCTGGACTGAGCTATGTGAAGTCTCTCCTGAATCACCTTCACCTGGTCCAGGGCATCCTGGACCAAATCTGTACCCAACAATCGGGCCTCGCCCGGCTCAAACCCTCCTACTGGAGACCGACACCGTCTACCATACAAAGCCTCATATGGTGCCATCTGAATGCTGGACTGATAGCTGTTATTATAAGCAAACTCTGCAAGTGGAAAGTATTGGTCCCATGACCCTCCAAAATCCATCACACAGGCACGGAGCATATCGTCAAGAATCTGAATCGTGCGCTCGGACTGCCTGTCTGTCTGAGGGTGCTCAACTCTACCCTGGTGCCTAACTCTTGCCGAAAGGATCTCCAGAACCGTGAAGTGAACTGTGTACCTCTGTTTGAAATGATAGATACTGGAATACCGTGAAGGCGAACAATCTCCCTAATATAAATCTCAGCCAACCTCTCGGAGGAGTATGCAGTCAACACTAGAATGAAATGGGCTGACTTGGTCAGCTGATCCACGATCACCCAAATAGCATCGAACACTATCAAAGTCCGAGGAAGTCTAACCACAAAGTCCATGGTGATCCGCTCCCACTTCCACTTTAGAAGCTCAATCTACTGAAGCAACCCTCCTAGTCTCTGATGCTCATATTTAATTTGCTGACAGTTGAGACACTTGGCCACAAACTCAACTATATCCTTTTTCATCCTTCTCCACCAATAGTGTTGTCTCAGGTCTTGGTACATCTTCGCGGCACCCAGATGAATGGAGTACCGCGAGCTATGGGCCTCCTCAAGGATCAACTCCCGAAGCCCATCCACATTGGGCACACAGATCCGACCCTGCATTCTCATCACACCATCATCTCCTATAGTCACATCTCTGGCATCACCACACCAAACCCTGTCCTGAAGAACCAGAATGTGGGTATCATCATACTGGCTCTCTCTGATGCGGTCACAGAATTAAAAGCGATAAAAGTACAGGAAAAGAAAGTCTAACAACGCATAATAATGCCACTCGGCATGTACAAGTATAATCCCAAAACCTGGAATGTCACAATATAGTCACAAGCTTCTATACTACAGTAGCTCTAAACAACTGGAAAGAAATACATAGAAAATCTCTATATAGACCATAATGGAAGGTGACTCGGAGGATTCTGTGGACGCGGCAGAAATACCTTACGGTCTCCTAGAACTGCTGCAACGACCTCTAGCCACGCGGTTGGAAACTCGTACCAGGATCTGCACACGAAAAACGTGTGCAGTAAAGGGGATTAGTACACCACATTTGGTACCCAGTAAGTGACAAGCCTAACCCCAGTAAAGTACTGACGAGGTCAGGTTAAGGCTCTACTGGATTTCTAAAAAATAAAGTTTGAAACAGTGGAAAAAGATAAATAATTTCTACCGTAAGATTTTTAAAGAAATAACTTAAAACATAGCAGTAAAGAGAGCCCTCGGCTCATCACAATGTATCACAATGCGGAGACTCTCATGATACCGTCCCGTAGTTCCAAAATAAAAATGCATTACAGGGGGGATCTCCCAGAATACGTCTGTAGTCCTCAATTTAAATATGCAATACAGGGGGGATGTCCCAGAATACGTCTGTAGTCCCTGATGCGAGGCTAGAATGCATAGTGTAACATGTAATATACCTTACATTTGAGATGCATTAATGATAAAAATACACTTGTTATGTGCTTAATGGAGTTTATTTCATGTGTAGGTGAATTGGAGATGGAAACGGAGCTAAAGGGATGCAAATACGTCGAAAATACGCAAAAGGAGACACCCGAGCAACAGAGCCCTACAGCCTGACCCTACCTGGCGTTAGCCAGGCCTTAGGGCTGAAACGCCAGCCCTACCCTGGCGTTAGGGCTGAAACGCCAGCCCTACCCTGGCGTTAGCCAGGCCTTAGGGTCCAAACGCCCGGGGTCCCAAGTTCGGTCAAATCCGAGTTTTGACGAGTTTAAGTGTTTCCTGGTTGAAATAGAAGTCTCGTACACGGTTAGGGTTCGCCCTAAACATATAAATAGACTCCTAAAACACAACTTAAGGAGATTCGGAAGAGATTGGGAAGGCATTCGAAGGATTCAACAAGAGAAAACCATTGAAGTGCCAAAACATTAATTTCTACATCTTGTATTCATTACTTTGTATTTAAATTATGCAATTTCTTTTAGTTTTGATTCTCAATAACATGAGTAGCTAAATTCTTTAGTCTAGGGTTTTGGTAGAACCCGTTGGGGATGAATTTATTGTGATATTAATATATTTTGGTTGATTAATCTCTTTTTGTTCAACTACGTTCTTGTTGTAGTTGATTGAAAGGGCCCTCAATTAGCTCTTCCTATTTTTTATGTATCTACTTGAGAGAGAGTGCATATTCACGTAGTTGCTTGAACAACAACACTCCCGGACTATAGACGAAATTCATAACCGAGGGTTTAGAGGTTAGATTAGAGATAATGATACCTCGGGTGCAATCTAAAGTGAACTGTATTGCGATCTAGCTAGCGTAACTTGAGAGAGTGTGTCTAGTAAATTATCATAAATACTTGAGAGAGATTTGTGATAGTTAGAGCGTTCATGATTGATAGAGATAACCAATTAAACTATAAGAAATATCCAAGGAAGAATTCACCAACGGGGGAAACCATAACCTTAGACCCTTATTTATCATTGTTTACATTATATTGTTATTTATTTGCTAGTTTATTATTATTGTTAGTAGAATTAGTTAAATATCACCAAATTGATATTCAAAAGTCTTGAGAAACTTGATTAAACAACAGTTTAGTATTTTATAGACTCAATTGATACGTAAATTCCCTAACGGATCGACTCTAGGCGTAATACCCCGGATTATATTTGCAACGCCCGCTTAGTCTTCTACAAGACATAGTTGAGCGTGATCAAATTTTGGCGCCTTTGCCTGGGAATTAACGGTATTATCAATTGAGTTGAAAGAAATACAAAATTCTGAAACATAGTCAATTTTCTTTAAAATTTTTGTTTTCACATTGAAAGTTTAACGTTTTTTAAGTGTTGAAGGTGCATACCTAGAAACTCATCGAGGACTGGTGAAGTAATTGAAGCCTTATCAGACCCCGAGAAAGTTTTCAAGGCCATAAACCGGACCAACCGGAAAAGCATACATCAACCACAAATTGAACAAATTGAAACCGACATGGAAGATGCACATAACCGGAACAGTCATGGGGATGACGTGGTAGACCCAGTCGTTCAAATAGGGGCAGAGGCTCCTTTATATGACTGGGCACAACCCACAGCTGAGAATTTGGCCACAACGATACTGGTTTCTCAGATACAGGCCGAGTCCTTTCAGATTACAAATAATATGTTGCACTTATTGTAGAACAAAGGGCTATTCTCAGGGTCGTACATTGAAGACCCCCAGCAGCATTTAAAGAACTTCCTGTCAATTTTCAAAACTCAAAGGCAGCCAAACGTCACTCAGGAGGCAATAAAACTGTTGTTGTTTCCATCCTCAGTGACTGGCGTTGCCCAGGCTTGGCTTAACTCACTCCCCATAAATTCCATTACCACATGGGAGGAGTTAGTCAAGCAGTTCGTGAACAAGTTTCATCCACCCAACAAAACTGCTCAACAAATTGATGAAATCTTGAGCTTTAGACAGAAACCAGTGGAAACATTACAAGAGACATGGGAAAGATTTAAGAGTATGCTGGTTATCTGTCCACATCATGGCATTCCTGAGCAAATGTTGGGGCAGCGTTTTTACATGGGTTNTGCACCTATTGCAGAACAAAGGGCTATTCTCAGGGTCGTACAGTGAAGACCCCCAGCAGCATCTAAAGAACTTCCTGTCAATTTGCAAAACTCAAAGGCAGCCAAACGTCACTCAGGAAGCAATAAAACTGTTGTTGTTTCCATTCTCAGTGACTGGTGCTGCCCAGACTTGGCTTAACTCACTCCCCATCAATTCCATTACTACATGGGAGGAGTTAGTCAAGCAGTTCGTGAACAAGTTTCATCCACCCAACAAAACTGCTCAACAAATTGATGAAATCTTGAGCTTTAGACAGAAACCAGTGGAAACATTACAAGAGACATGGGAAAGATTTAAGAGTATGCTGGTTATCTGTCCACATCATGGCATTCCTGAGCAAATGTTGGGGCAGCGTTTTTACATGGGTTTGGCTGATACTGTGAAAGCAAATGTTGATGCTTCGGCCGGTGGAGCATTCCTGAGCAAATCGTGGAGAGAGAGTCAAACNTCCATCTAATACCATTGCAGAGAATGTGGCCACCTTGATAACACAAATGAGTATACTTACTAAGAAGGTGGAAGAATCGAGACAAAAACAGCAGGTACACATCGTTGACACAACCAATGGGGGCTTGTGCACATCTTGCATTAGTCAACCACTTGGTAGTCACTGGAATACATAAAGTCATCACCCTCCTTATCCAGAAAATATGAATTATGTGTCAAATTATGGAAGTCAGAGACAAGGGGGCAGAACTGGGGTCAACTAGTTCAACCATATAGGCCACCTCACCAATAATAAAACAGTGGAAATATGGGTGTCAGGGGACCGCAAGGTAACGCAGCACCGTTTCAGATGCCACAGGGTTATAATTATCAGAATCAACAACAATCATACTACCCTTCTCAGCAATAACAAGGGGGAAGGCAAGAAGATGGGTTTTCCAGGTTAGAAGCTATGATGCAGCAGGTAATTGGGTCAAATGCAAAAATCAGTGAGAGAGTAGATGTTCATGATGCAGCTATTAAAAATATTGAAGTACAGTTGGGGCAAATATCTATGGCAGTGAACAATCGTCCTCCTGGAACTTTACCTGCAGATACTCAGGTAAATCCTATTGACCAAGTCCCAAGGCAGTTGATGGCAGTGGCTCTTCGCAGTGGCAGAGAATTAAATGTGGATCTAGAAAGAGCTCATGAAAGCAGGAAGACCAAAGCATTGGTTACCCATGCAGATTGAACTTGATGATTCAACAATCTTGACCAAGGCAACAGTGCAACCCAGTGAAGAAGAACCCAGTGCACAGAGTGAGACTGAAAAAGAAGTGGAGATGACTCAGAAGCCAGTAGTGGAGGTGGTGGCTGAGAAAGAAAACTCCCAAATAACTGGGAAAAAGAGATCGCCAGCTCCATTCCCCCAGAGGCTGGCTAAATACCAAAAGGATGAACAGTACAAGAAGTTCTTGGACATGCTAAAGCAGATACAGGTAAATATTCAGTTGATTGATACATTGAAAGAAATGCCTGGGTATGCTAAAATGATGAAGGAATTGATGTCTAGAAAAGTTGACTTCCAAGATCTAGCTATTGTCACCCTTACTCAGACTTGTAGTGCGGTGGTGACACATCCTATAGCTGAAAAGTTGTCTGACCCAGGGAGTTTTACAATTCCTTCTACCATTGGAAACTTAACTTTCACCAAAGCTCTATGTGACTTAGGAGCCAGCATTAATCTGATGCCGCTGGCCATATATAAAAGACTGGGAATTGGTAGAGCCAGGCCCACCTCCATGCTGTTGCAACTTGCTGATAGGACGGTGAAAAGACCGTCAGGTATTCTGGATGATGTATTGGTACAAGTTGGGAAGTTTGTATTTCCTGCTGATTTTGTGATATTAGACTGCAAGATAGATGAGGAAATTCCTATAATCTTGGGAAGGCCATTTTTGGCCACAGGCAGAGCTCTTATTGATTGTGAGACTAGTGAACTTAAGATGAGGCTTAACAATGAAGAAATCACTTTCAACGTGGAGACATCTATGAGGAAACCTAGTGAGTTCGCCAACTGCTCTCTTATTGATGTTGTGAATGAGATCCCAGAAAAAGATGATGCTTTTCTGATTGTTGGGAATCATTTGGATGAATTTTTCATGAATCTGGATCATATGAATGGTGAAGAACTAGCAGATTGGGTGTTAGACTTGAGGAAAAAGATGTATGGAAACAGGCTCTTGAATTTAATTCATTACATTTAGAGAAAAGTGAGAACCTGCAGGTCGAGCCATCTAGTGAAGCACCACCCATGTTAGAACTGAAATCGGAGGATGCTGATGTGGTAGAAAAGATACTAGATTTAACCAAGGACTTTGATGATACATACTTTGTTGAATCTAGTGTCGTTATTGTTGAGGATGTTGGTACACACTCCACCCTTATGTTCAAATTGTGTTTGGATGATAATATGCAAATAGAGTTATCCTAACCACCTGATGAGTTGAGAGATAAAGAACAAGAAGCCTACATTCTGGAATTGTTCCTGCCAGAAAGTAGAGAGTATACATTTTGTCGAAAAGCCAGGAAACACAGATTATTATATGGTTTTATTGGGCTTGGCAGATTTGTTCCACCACCCCATGAGCATGATAATAGAGCAGAATCAAAAATTATGGTTCAATTCATAAGTTCAAAGTGGAGGCATAAAGTGATTAAAGCATGTGCTCGATGGAGCATAAAAGCGAGAGTAATGGAGAAGATGTCGACACTAGTGGACCAGGGAGTTTCTTACACCTTACTTTTAATTCTTGTTTTGTCTATATGTGATGCACTGAGGACACTGCATGATTTAAGTGTGGGGTGTGGTAAATAATTGTTGTGATTTGTTGTCTGCAGTCTTATTAGTAGTTTTAGTTTTTCCTGTTAATAATTGTTGTGATTTGTTGTGTGCATTCTTATTAGTAGTTTTAGTTTTTCCTGTTAATAATTGTTGTGATTTGTTGTGTGCATTCTTATTAGTAGTTTTAGTTTTTCCTGTTGATAAGTTTTTATTATTTTTTTAGAAATATGTGGACTCTTCCTGACGATGGATCTCCGAGACAGTTTTCTTGAAGGAAGTGAGTCTAAAGAAAATAAACAAAAGATTTTTTTTTTGTAGGTAGTGTAGTAATTCCCCCTTGGTTTTTCTTTGGACCACGGTTCTTTTCCAAGGGTTTTCAATTGAACCGGGTGTAGGTAACCGAACCGGGTGTAGGTAGTTTTTAATTTTTAGGAGTAGGAGTCAAATGGTTAAGGGCTTAATAGTAGCAATATCTCGAAACGTGTAAAGGCCTTGAGAATAATCAGTATTTTGGTTGTGACGCTTAGGCTCAATTTTTTGACTCTAAAATAAATACCTTAAATCAGGAATTCTTAAGATTTTCTTAACTGCTTTGACTGGAGTGTCATGATAGATCCAATCCTGAGTGAGTTATGTGCCATGTGTGTGTGAGATTTGAGTGTTATTCTGTGCATTGCATCTGATGTCTAGAACTTGCCCCGTGTGTGTGCGAAGTGAAATAGAAGTGTTATTCAGTCGTGAAAGTGATATAGGAATTTCTTTCTTGAGCCAATTATCTATATTTTACCCACCTATTTGTGTTGTATCGTCGTTAACCCCGTTGAGCCTATAATCCTGTTTCTTTGGCAACCACATTAAAAGTCGTATCCCCTTTGTTTGAATCGATCTGATATATGAACCTTGTCACCTCTCGTAAGCACTGAAAATGTGATGAAACATGGAAAAGTTAAAGTATGGGGTGGTAGGTTGGTTTGTGAGGGAAATAATTGAAATAAGGAGAAAGGTGCACGTTTGAAGAAAACAAATTAGAGTCACTTGAAAAAGAAGAAAAGAAGAAAAAGAAAAAGAAATAAATGAACAATTGTGTTGTTTGAAAGAAAAATATATGTGGTGACTTGTAATGTAAGTGTGCTTAAAGAAGTATGGGGTAATAACACCGATGTGGAGGTGGAATTTGGCTTATTATGAGTTTGAGGGTGTATGCTAAAGTATGTGTATTAAAAGTGCTTAGGGAGGTGTAGTCACTCTATATCCAAATGTATCTTACCCGTCCCGTAGCCTACATTACAACCAAATTAAAGTCCTACTTGATCCTAGACTGAATGAGCTCGATTAGTAAACTTGTCCAGTATTTTATTTCTAATAAATAATTACAAAATTGCATCACAAATGATTTCAAAAATATTTCTTGATTTAATTTATTATTTATGGTCCTATTAAGTCATAATTATTCCACAAATGGCCAAATTGGCACCTTTTGGCTATAATTGCAATAACTTTACAATTATAGCACATATATATAATTGCCATATCATTTTTAACAGAAATTAGTCTTTTATATTTTAAATACTAAAAAACCATGGTCAAATCATATTTATGCATGAAATTTATTTTTATAATTAGTAATTATTTTAATTTATTTATTTGGGATATTTAAAAAATAGCCATTTATTATTTCAATTACAGCCTAAATTAGCTAGCCCAAATACCTTATAGACCAGCCCAATATAACCAGGACCAAACCCCTACCTAACCCGACCCAATTCTTGTTGAATCCTGGCCGTTGATCATTTTTTATCAACGACCAAGATTAATTATTTCCTTAATTAACCTAAACTACCCCCTCCCAAACCCCTCATTTCTATCTTTCACGTCGCTGTCACTCATCTCCCTTCTCTCTCAAATTCCCTCAGACCCTAACCCTAATTCCCCCTCGCCGTCAATCGTCTTCCGTCAACCATGGCGGTTTCTCACCACCCTCAGGCCTCTAATGGCTCTCCTACGTCGGGTTTTGCTGTCTCTGAGGTCCTCAAGGGACTAGGGCCAGTCCACTTATGACTTTGATCCCGTCCTGGCCTATCTCAGGCCTTCATGGCTCGATCTCCAGTAAGATCTGCTCGATCTCCAGCAGATATTTTCATATCTGCGTTATTTTTACAAAACCCTAATCTCATCTCTTAAACTTCTCAGATCTGTACAGATCTGAAATGGATCGAACTGTTTTTGCTTGGTTTTATGAAAAACCTTTTGATTTTCAAGTGTCTTTTCATTTCTTCCTAACTAGGTTTTCCTTGAAAATCTTATTCAAAACATTTTCTGATTTCTAGTGATTATTCTCTGATTCGTATGTGTTTTAATCGATTATGTTAAGTTTTTCCTCAACCATAACTAGTTTATGTTGAAACCCCTAATTTTGACACTATGTTTGGATTCTGAGTCGATCCGTGTTATTTGATACATATCTTTGTTCTTTACTTTGATTCATATGACTTCTCCTTCATTTAATCTGAATGGCTTATGATTTTACCCTCATGTGTTTCTATTAGGGTTTCAGATTCAAATCTTGACTGATTTTATGTGTTATACTTAGCATGTCTGTCACTCATGGAAACCTATGTTATTTTCCCCTTAAAACCAGTATTATTTCGATACCTTTGATTCCCTGATTTGCTATGTTGATACCTATGTGCTGATTTCCTCAATTATTTCCATATTTTACAGCCTTTAATTATTTCTTACCTTATTCTTTGACTAACCGTGTTATTTATTGATTCTAACTAGTTATTTCCTTAATTGAACCCTTGTGTATTTACTCCTAATTGCCTACTCTGTACCTAAGTTCTACTTGATTTCTTTCCTTAAATGTTCTCTGCTCTTTACCGTTGGTTAATTACTCCCATTAATTAAGAGAAGACTTGTTGATTTTCTTGCCTGATTGATTCTGTGGCTTCCTTAATTGTTGATGATTGATTTTCTTTACCTTATTTTACTCTGATCTCAACTATTATATATACTTGTACTGGTAAAAAAGAGCTTCACACGTATAATAAATCTTGATGACTCAACAGTGTACGTGGAGCAATGAAGACACGACAACTGGACGGGACTCTATGAAGAGGTATGAGTCAAAGAGGCACGGCAAATCACACCCACGGGTTAATTAGCTACGGAAGTCTCAACCTGATTGAGAATATGAAGAGACACAATCAAAATGTATCTGGGCGGAACAAAGGGCAGATTCAGAGATCTTCAATTAGTGATCCACATGTTACACAATATTCACACAACAGTTACAGTTACTCATTGTAACGTTACATTAATATTATAATTAGTCATTCATGCTCAATCACTGAAAAGGAAGGCGTTATATTTGGAAATTCCCTATATAAGGGAGTAAAATATAACTTGTAAAGGACATCCGAACTACTATTGCAATACACTTTACTTTTCGTGCATCTCATTGATTTTTCTTTATTTAATTACTTACAATAATCAATCTTGCCTTGGTTATCATAAACACGTGTTCATCCTAAATATAGTTTTGGTCAAAGGATCTAATTCTTTGGTTAAACAAATTGGTTCCGTTACCGGGAATCTGATAATCTTTGTTTGCTTTTCAAGCGATATCCTCTGAACTATGTCGAACTCCAACGACAACAACCAGTAGAGGAATGGACCCTAGTTCATCACCCTCAGGAACCCCACGTGGTTCAAAGGAACAATCCCCAGAAAGATCCAATAACAACAACGATAATAATGATCAAATGGTAGAACAAGATCTGGTAAAGCAAATGATTGCAGAGTATGTGAGCCAGCAAGAATTTGCGAGGGGATTACCAGCAACATCACCTGCACCACTGACACCACCCCCCAATAATACCATCACTGTGGAAAATCCTCAGTCTGGGTTGGCAAACTCAAGAAGGGGAGATACTCCTAATGAATCTCTCGAAGCGAGACCAGGTATGTCTAATAACTCTTAATTATAGACTTTATTACTAACTTTGCAGAAATAGGTGAAGGAACAAAATGATCGAATCGAACAAATTCATGGAGTACCACCTGTTATCAAAGGCATTGACGTTGATAGATATTCTCAACAACTTTGGAAACCAAGCGCATCACCCGTACCTATTCCCAAGAAGTTTAAAATGCCTGACGTTCCTAAGTAGGATGGGACAATCGACACACGCGACCGTGTGACTGCTGTTACCACTGTAGTGAAGGGAAACAACTTAATAAAATAAGAAATTGAGTCGGTCCTAGATAAAAAGTTTGGAGAAACACTTACCAAAGAGGCGCTAACCTGGTATTCTCTTCTCCCTGAAAACTCTGTTGATTCTTTTGCTGAGCTTGCAGATTCTTTCGTAAAGGCACACTCTGGTGCGCAAAAAGTCGAGAAAAGGATGGAGAACATATTTAAAATAAAACAAGGAGACACAGAACTACTTCGTGAATTTGTAGACAAGTTTCAACGAGAAATAATGCTACTACTAAGGGTGCCTGATAATTAGGCAGCCATGGCATTTGCAAGCAATTTAAATGACAAAAGTTCTGAAGCCAAAAGAAGACTAAAAGCTTGAGTGAGTTCCCAGCTACGACATGGAATGATGTCTATAACAGGTACAATACTAAACTTCGAATAGAAAAAGATACCATTTCTCATTCGAAAGATGAAGATCGTATCGGTTCCAGACGTTCCCGATCAGACAGGAGGTCAGGTAAAAACATGTACGATCCTTACAGGGGACCTTGGGGATGAGAAACTCATCCCAGGTTCGAAAACACTCGGTCAGATTATAGATCACCAAGCGGAGATGCGGGCTCATCCTCATCAAGATCCAGAAAGGATCGGGATGAACGAACTATGGGTAATGCACGAATTGGGGATCACACCTTCAATGTAAGTACCTCCGAACTAATTTCGGTATTAAGAAATATGGGTGATGAGGTTCGATGGCCCAAACAAATGAGGTCAAACCCGAATAAGAGGAACCCAGATTTATGGTGTGAATTCCATAATGATCATGGAGACAGAACTGCAGATTGAAGATTTTTGTAAGGTGAGGTAGAACAATTATTGAAACATGGCTATTTAACAGAGTTGTTTAGTGAAAAAGGTAAACAGGCATATATGAAGAACAGGCAAGAGCCCCCAAAACCTCCATCTCCAAAACGAACCGTCAACGTGATACACGGAGATGAAGAAGTAAACGGAGTGGTCTGCAAAGCGGCCACGAAGTTCACAATTACACACGGAAAGATGGTTCGTGAATATCTGGAAGAAGATGCTATAACCTTCGATGATGCAATATCGGCGGATTAATGCTTCCTCACAACGATGCCCTGGTAATATCCTTACTTATTCATGACACTAACGTAAAAAGAGTGTTGATTGATCCAGGTAGTTCATTCAATATCATTTTGCTAAGAGTCGTGGAAGAAATGCTATTGGGGAATCAAGTAATCCCAAAGGCATGAGCCATATCGGGGTTTGATAACTCTACGAGAGGTAACGTACCCTAACTGGCTAGCTAACACTGTGGTAGTACCTAAAAAGAATGGCAAATGGAGAGTATGCGTAGATTATACTGACTTAAATAAAGCATGCCCCAAAGATTCATTCCCATTACCACATATAGATCAAATGATTGATGCCACCGCAGGTCATGAATTGTTAAGCTTTCTAGATGCGTATTCTGGTTATAATCAGATTAAAATGGATCCCTCGGATGAGGAAAAAACCTCCTTTATTACAAACAGGGGGACTCATTGTTATAAAGTCATGCCTTTTGTCTTAAAAATGTTGGAGCCACCTATCAAAGGCTAGTGACCAAGATGTTCCAGGAACATCTGGGAAAAACGATGGAGGTTTACATCGATGACATGCTGGTAAAATCAACACGGGCGGAAGACCATTTCCAATTATAATATGAAGCTGAATCCAGAGAAATGCGCTTTTGGCGTAGAATCAGGTAAATTCTTGGGTTTCCTTGTATCAAATAGGGGAATAGAGGTAAATCCTAATCAAATTAAATCTATAGAAGAAATATCTGATGTACTTATAAACAAAAAAGAAGTTCAAAGACTAACGGGAATAATTGCAGCCTTAGGAAGATTTATTTCTAAATCTTCCGAAAAAAGATTTAAATTCTTTGCAGTTCTCAAAAAGCAAAATCAGTTCGAATGGACTGAAGAATGTCAACAGGCTCTCAAATACCTAAAGGCTTATCTATCAAAACCCCCGTTATTGTCAAAGCCAAAGGAGGGGGAGAGTTTGTACGTCTACCTTGTCGTCTCGGAAATTGCTGTAAGTGAGGTATTGGTAAGGGAGAATAAAGGTAAACAATCTCCTATTTACTATGTAAGCATGACATCACTAGATGCTGAAACTAGATATCCACATCCAGAAAAGTTAGCCTTAGCTCTAATCATGGCATCTAGAAAATAAGGCCATACTTTCAATGTCATCCAATCACAGTTGTGACCTCATATCCATTAAGAAACATACTGCATAAACAAGAACTATCAGGAAGATTATCCAAATGGGCCGTAGAATTAAGTGAGCATGAAATAATATATCAGCCTAGGACTGCAATCAAATCTCAGATCTTAGCAGATTTTGTCGCTGACTTTAGTAATAACATTGTCCCTGAAGTGGAAAAAGAGTTACAACTCTTTAACGGTGCTAATCGGGGTCTATGGACGCTGTTTACCGATGGTTCTTCCAATATAAAAGGTGCCAGCTTAGGCATAGTCTTAATGTCATCCACGGGTGAAAAGACACGGCATGCTATCAAATGTTATCCTATAACTAACAATGAAGCAGAGTACGAAGCTGTCATTGCAGAATTAGAACTCGCACGAGAACTTTCAATCGAGCAAATCGTAATCAAAAGCGACTCCCAATTGGTAGTAAATCAGATACAGGGGACTTACATCGCTCGAGAGACTCAGATTCAACATATCTGGAAAAAGCACGAGAGCTCGTGAGACAATTCAAAACATGGAAGGTAATACAAATACCTAGAGAGGAAAATGCAGAAGCAGATGCATTAGTTAACCTCGCAGCACTCACAGAAGCAACAAACAAAGACAATGCTATTGTCGTTCATCTATTCTATTCAGCGATCGACCAGAACAGAAATGAGGTAATTTTCAACAATTTAACCTGGGATTGGAGAAACAAAATCTTAAATTTTTTGCAGAATGGCACCGTACCTGAAGATAAGAAAATAACTCAAGCACTTTGTTGCAAAGCTGCACGGTACTGCCTCATTCACAACTCATTATATCGCAAGATGTTCGTAGGGCCCCTAGAAAAATGCCTTAGACCTAATCAAACAGAGTTTGTGATGAAAGAAGTCCATGAAGGACACTGTGGAAATCACTCAGGGGCGATATCCTTGGTAAAAACCCTAATCAGAGCTGGATACTATTGGCGTAAGATGGAAGAAGAGGCCGAGAACTCCATATCCAAATGCGACAGATGCCAAAGGTTTGCCAATAACATGCATCGACCAGCAGAATTATTGCATCCAATAATATCCCCATGGCCCTTCATGAAATGGGGTATGGACATAGTGGGACCTCTTCCCACAGCTAAAGGACAGGTACGATTTTTTCTCGTGCTAACCGACTATTTTACAAAATGGGTAGAGGCAGAATCATTCAAAAAGGTTCGAGAAAAGGAAGTTAAAAGCTTCTTATGGAGAAATGTAATATGCCGCTTTGGGATACCAAAGGAGATCGTGCGTGATAATGGCCCGCAATTCATAGGCTCACAAATTACAGAATTTTTCGAAAGCTGGCAAATCAAATGGATCACTTCAACGCCATACCACCCCGTGGCTAATGGTCAAGCTGAGTCAACGAGTAAAGTCATCATCAACAATCTAAAGAAGAGGCTAGATAAATCCAAAGGAAATTGTCCTGATGAGTTACCATCGGTACTATGGGCGTACAGAACAACTTCAAAAACAGCCACGGGAGAAACTTTGTCCGCACGTGTCTATGGCTCAGAAGCCTTAATACCTGTGGAGATTGGCGAACCAAGCATAAGGCTTACAACAGCCACGGAGGAAGCAAACGACGATGAATTGAATACCAATCTGGACTTGCTCGAACCACGGAGAGAAGCAACACTAATACAGATGGCAGCTCAAAAACAAATCATAGAGAGTTATTACAATCATAAAGATCATCTCAGATAATTCAAGATTGGGGACTTCGTCCTCAAAAAAGGCTTTCAATCAACGAAAGAAGCAGGCACAGGAAAGCTAAGTCCAATCTGGGAAGGAACCTACAAAGTCCGAGGCATAGCTGGGAAGGGCGCCTACGAGCCGGAAGCTATGGACGGAAGAATCCTACCAACAAGTTGGAATGCCATCCACTTGAAGAAGTACTACTTCTCTAGAAAAGAAATACCCCCGCTCAGGTATCACACGTTCGATTTTATTTTTGAACATTTAAAATTTTATTAACCTTTTTAGATGATAGGCATAAAGCTAACCTATCACCATATGATGATATTAGACCTGCAAAGACACGAGGAAGTAACTGAATTCCCGGTCTAGGGTTACACTTTCCGATGGACGTTTTAAAGGGTTAAGCATTCATCATCTAAAAACTATATACCTTCTAGTCCCGTATGTTTTTCCATTTCAGGAAAAGGACCACAAGGAAGGAATAGTCAAGTGCTCGAGATTTCATTCTTCAAAGCTCAAACACTTGGGGGACTATACAGTATGGAAGGTAAAGACGAAGCAAAACAGACTATCAAAAAGTCAAAGCTCGATCCTGAAGATCCATCTACCCAACAAGTCAAGTGATACGAGCAAAATCGAAAGAGCCAAAGACTCAAACACAAAGCCTAATACAAAAAAACCTTCGAACATGTTCAGGTTAAAAGGCAAAATGTTAGCTATGAGGAAGAATGTGCATCTTTGTACTTATTCAAAAGAAAAACTGTTGTAACCTAAAACAGTTATGGATAAAAGATCATCATCATTGTACTCATTCAAAACTGTGGTAACTAAAAAACAATTATGAAATCTTTGTACTCATATAGAAAACTGTTATCAAATAAAACAATTACGGATGAAAGATCAAAATCCTTGTACTTGTTAAAAAACTGTTATCAAATAAAACAGTTACAGATGTAAGAGCATTTCCCTCATGCTTATTGAAAACTGTTGTCAACAAAAACAGTTATGGGTGAAAACCCTAACTTGAATAAAAACTGTTACGAACGAAAAACAATTGCTATCTTGTATTAACTCGAAAAACCTGTTACATGCGAAAAACAGTCACGAAATACAAGTGTATATCAAATCTGCTAAAAGAAAACAGTTGCAACATGAGTTTTAGACGATAATCAAACACATGTAAAATGTTGTTCAAACAAAAAACTTTCCTCAGAAACATTCTTAAACATGTGAAAAATTCCTATCACTCTATTGCATTATTACACCTTTATGAAGTTGAGACATCTTCTTCATTAAGTGTCGATCAAAAAGGGCCCTCTTTCATAAATTATGCCTACTATAAAAAGGCATACATTTTATATGACACTGTGCCTATTACGAAAAGGTGAGAGTAATCTAAAGCATTCTATATGCAAAACTCAGAGGTAAAACTAAAACCTCAAAAAATAAAGCATTCAAAAGACTTAAAGATTGAAACAAAAACTCAACGGAAAGCAAAAGTCATACTTCCATTAATATATTAAAACGTCTAAGTAAAAACTAAGTATTAACTTATACTTAGCCGTATAGAGTTTTTTATATATTAAAGTGCCCCTAAGTTGTCATTTGGGGACTTTAAGAGATCCAAATTCACCCCCGGTGGGACTAGGGGTAACCACCAATTGAGGAAAAGAAAAGGGAGGAACCAACTTCTTAAACTTCATCAGGAGGGGGGTTGAATTCACTAACAGAAAGAGCAGGAGCGGCTTGGGACGAAGAGACGTGAGCAGCAGAAACCTCACCTTCAGGTGAAGAGAGATTTTGACCTTGTTGAGCCTTCTCAATGGACTCCTTGATTTTTTTAATTTCAACATTAAGGTCGAAACCCTATCGACTCATTTCAGTCAATGTGTCGAGGCGAGAGTTCATATAAGCCCAAGTAACATCGACAGTTGCCCTGTCTTCAAGAGCTTCGGAATCTTTCTCCCATAGCATAACTTCAGCTCTTAGTTCATCCCTCTCAGTCACAGCAGCATCATTAGAGGCCCTTAAAGGAGCGAAAGACCTTTCCAGGAATTGAACTTTCTCCAAAGAGTTATGGAGATCCTCCTGGGTCTGAGTAAGATATTGCAAAAGTTCGCCCGAATACTCCTCTTTTTGGTCTAGTAAGGCCTTCAAACTCCTGACCTCTTCAGAGGCACGAGACAGCTGCTCCGCAAATGAGGACTCTAGGATGCTCGTATCCTTTCCTGCCTGATCAGAGGATGCCTTCTCCATAGCCAACTCTGCCGTCATGACTCTCACTTGTTGTTCCAAGGTACATTTTTCTTCTTCTACGGCCTCCATGTCGAGCCTTAAGCTTTCATATTTCTCCTTCCAATTGTCTACTTCAACATGCCATTCCTTCACTTCCTGCTCCGTGTTAGAAATCCTCTTCATCAGCTCCGTGCCTATAAGATTGATCTGCAAAAGAAAGCCAACTAGATATGGTAAATACACATACAATAATGAATGAAAGAAAATACATTCTACCTTTAAAGAAGTATGCACGATCTCATTGGCCCATGTAAGGGAGCTATGGCTATGCAGCTTATCTCTCATTGTCGGACCTATCAACGGTTTCAACCACACATCAAGCTGGCCAGACTTTTTAAAGAGGCTACCCTCTGCCGGAAATTCTATAATCACCTGCCTCATCTCCCTGCTGGAAGACCCTACTTCTGAAATAGAAGGCGCGGAAGCAGGAACAGATGCATGAGCCATGGGCAAGGAAGTCTGAGGAGCCGAAAAAGCCACGGGAGAGGGAGCAAGAATAGGAGAAGGAATAGACACGGGGGCAGGAGAAATAACTAGAACAATGGAGGGGAGTTCTCTAAGAGAAGGAGAGAAAACAGCCAGGGGAGCTTCAGCAACAATAGGATCAAAGCCTTCCCGAATAAATGATCAACAGAATCACGCACGGGAGAGGGAGAAGCATCCTCAAGGGTAGAAAATTCAACTTCAGGTACGGAAGGATCAATAACAGGTGTAGACTCGTCGTCTAAGACCACCTTCCTTCTGCGTGACCTATGAATTAAAAAGCCCTCTTCTTCTTCCAAGGTCCTTGACCTACCTGCTTTTCTCTTTGAAGAAGAAGAGCCTGAAATGATCTCCTGGGCCTGAGACAGGGATAACTTGGGAATAGACACGGATGTAGAAACTCCACGAGCAGGAAACCCTTTCAAAAGGAAAGGATTAAATAATGCTCAAAGGGAGAAACAAGTACAAACAAAAACTTCACTTACCATGAGTCTTAACTCTCCAACCAAACCTCTCAGAGAGGTACTTCCATGAACGTTCTTCCAATGGAGCGATTAACAAAATCTTTTCTACCCAATCTCTGAAACCGGAGACATTCTCGACGGTTCCCATGATTGCTGCAAAAAGAAGAAACAGCTACGGTGTTAGTAAAACATCTAAAGCAAAAATCAAGGAATGTGAGCTAAAATGTACTCACGTGCACGATTCCACTTCTCAGGGAAGGGAGGATTTTCTTCACCTACTAAACCAACCGTAGTCAAAGAAATGTTTCGAAGGTACCAACATCGATCCTTATCATCTTCAAAAGTCACTAACACCCTTTTACTCCTAGCAGCCAGGGTGAAAATTACCTGACGGAACAACATTGGGGAATAGAGGTGAATAAGATGATGAAAGGTAAAGGGGATCGAAGCTAAGGTAGCCAAGTATCTAAAACATGCAATGACTCTCCATACAAGAGGACCGACTTGTCCCAAGCAAATTTGGAAAAATCGACAGAACTCGATGATAACCGGTTCAATGGGAGGCTTAAACCCTAATGTAAAGGGATAGATATAAACAAAAGAATGCACCGTCTTTTAAGACGTTATTCTTTGATTACTGTTTGGAACGATTGCAGGAAAATCGGAACTCCAATAACAGTCCCTGTGTATAAGAGGAATCAAACCTTCAGTGAGTTGGGTAGGGTACTTGTCATCACTGTCAAGATACGACGATGAAGAAAGCTGATCTCTAAGGGCCTGACTATCCCTAGCAAAGGTGAACTCCGTAGGTACTATTTCATCGACCCTCGGTTCGCGCAAAGGTTCGTGATGTCCTCTACCTTTGGATGAAGATCTAGAAGCCCTAGCCCTCAGAGAAGTTAAAGACCTAGAAGAAGGAGGGGAAGTAATTTGAGAAGAGAAAGAACCCCTTGAAGGAGTAGAACCTAAACTCCTCAACATGTCGCCTCTCCTACTCTGCGTTGGATCAGAAGATGGAGTCAAATCATCTACGTTTATGACTCTCTTAGATTGGTTTGAAGAAGACATATCTACAAAGACAAGGAAAAATTTCTTTACAAATAAAGTTTGAAAGTTAGATGTTTTTCGTGAAATAAAAGGGGTATTTATACTCGAAGACAACCGTCAAAAATGGAAAAAAATAATGATGTGAAAGCCATAATTGACTGATGCAGCCGCAAAAAGCCCTAAAAACACTGAACAATTACATAACCAACCCGAAAATGCCACGTGGCATAAGAATTAAATGGAAGCGAGAAGCGACGCCTACGTTCAGAAAAAGATGCAATGATNAGCTTCACACGTGTAATAAATCTTGATGACTCAGCAGTCTACGTGGAGCAATGAAGACACGACAACTGGACGGGACTCTATGAAGAGGTATGAGGCAAAGAGGCACGGCAAATCACACCCACGGGTTAATTAGATACGGAAGTCTCAACCTGATTGAGAAGATGAAGAGACACGGTCAAAATGTATATGGGCGGAACAAAGGGAAGATTCAGAGATCTTCAATTAGTGATCCACACGTTACACAATATTCACGCAACAGTTACAGTTGCTCATTGTAATGTTACATTAATGTCATAATTAGTCATTAATTCTCAATCACTGAAAAGGTCAGACATTATATTAGGAAATTCCCTATATAAGGGAGTAAAATATAACATGTAAAGGACATCCGAACTACTATTGCAATACACTTTACTTTTAGTGCATCTCATTGATTTTTCTTTATTTAATTACTTACAATAATCAATCTTTCCTTGGTTATCAGAAACCCGTGTTCATCCTAAAAATAGCTTTGGTCAAAGGATCTAATTCTTTGGTTAAACAATACTCTCCTCTATTCTCACTAACAAACACGAATACTAGTTCAATAGTTCTCTCCTACACTTAAAAGTTCTCTGCTCCTTCTTGTTACTTGCTACTTCTATTGAACTAGATGGCTATGTCCTGATTCAATTTCAAGTCCAAAACTCTATATGTTACTGCTTTAGTTCATTGATTTCTAGTCTTGTTCCTGCTTACTATTTGGTTGTTTAATGTGTAAATTGCATGCTTAGATCATTGTTTCATTACTAGCTTGTATGAATTCTGATCTGCATGTCTACGGACCTGCCTATTGCCTCTCTAGCATGCCTCAACCTGACTTTATTCCATGAATGTCAGCATGTTTGATGGTTTGTCTATCTGCTTACTTAGCTTCTGGTATTAATCTGCTTTGCTATGTTATCTAATATCCATAAGTAACTCTGATTCTGTGTTTAATTCTGTCTAGCATAACTATGTTCCCACATGTCTGTTCTGAAATCCATGCCCTATGTCTGTACTATTAGCTATATGACTAACTCCTTAATCATGTAAACTCTTGAAAAGCTTTTGTGCTCCTGTTGCTATATGTTTCACTATGTGTGTTCTGTATGTCCCCAATTCCCAATACCCACGTGTGAACTCTATTATTAGTAGTGCTGGACTTGTCTGTTCTGTAGCCAATCAAGCTGCCTGTTGCTTTTTCTTTCCAAAGATTTACATTGTTTTCAAAAGCTGTTTTACTACTAATCAGTTATTATTTTCAGAAAACTTCTTTACTTGATGAATCAATTCAATAATGTTTCCTTGTCAAAACCTTTCAAAAACTATGTCAAGCACTCTCACTTTACTCTTAAGTCCCTAGGTTCTGCCCCTCCAGTGTGTGACTGCCTTGGGATCCTTTTGAGATCCCTCTGAACTCTGGCACACTGGGGCTGGCCCTTCCACAATGCACTTACTCAATCCTTGTTATGAAAAGTCTAGGTGTGAGCACTGCCCGGGATCCTTGAGGTCCTTAAGGAACTCTGACACACATGGACATGAAATGGGCTGTGAAATCCTTGGCATTTTGAGACTACTGAAGGCCTGGTATTCTCAGGTTGTATTTGGGACTCCTTCAGGATCCCTATAGTTTAATCTCCTTTTCATTTATGTAATTCATTCAGCTATTGGTCTATAAAATTATTTGTAAACAGATATTGGGGTGGCTAGTGAAAATGGGAGGGTGGTCGTATGGTACTGTTGATATTATTGGGTAGAAAGCATGATGTAGGCTTTACATTCTGTGTATTTGCATTAGAAACCATGCCTTAGGACTAATATGTTCATTTGCATCCAAAATCATGCCAAACATGTATTAGATATCCTGTTCTTAGGACTCTTCGTTTATTGTTTAAGTATCATATCCATGCTTTAGTTTTGTATAAGTGCTTTCTCTTAGAAATCCTGTTACTGGGTTAATAAATAATTTTAACAAAAATCTATCACTCCTATGTGCATTTAGATATCATGCTCTAGAATCCCTGTTTGCATTTGTTTAAATACGCCTAGTTTAATTAAAATAAGTAACTGACCACGAAAAGGTATGAAAACAGTCTCATATATAGATGTCATGTTTCTAGATACAAAACTGGTACAAATTCCCTTTTAAGATCTGTGTCACCTAGAAAAACATGTTTGTAGGTTAAAACAACTTCAAAATTGTTTAAAATAACTTGTAATTATGCACAGTACCATGCCTAGGCAAGCCTTAGGTAATTAGTCCCTGTATAAACTGAAAAACTGCGCGTTCTGATTGTTTACTGCTAAGTTTCATAGGTCTTAAAACAGTAGGTAAACTGTTAAGACCCTGTCACTGAGGTTTGAATAGATGTTGTCTATTATGTGTATTAATGTTCACTTAGGAATCTTGTCCTAAGATTTCCTTAAAAACTGCCTGTATTTGTGTTTTGGAGATGTGCTGTTTATTTGCATTACATGTGGAGGTAAACATGAGCCTCTTAACTGCTTCTTTCATTTATCTACTTGTCCTACTTGTTATTTGACTGTTGCCTAGAGTTTTCCCTTTTAAAACCTTAGGGTGTTGTCTAGAACTTCCCAGATTTAGAGGTCCTAAATTCCTCCGGGACCACAAGGAAGGGACGGGTAACAACAGGCTTAGAGCTCGTTAAATAAAAACTCGCTTATTAACCGCTAAGGGGTGGGATAAAGGGTAGAAAAGGATATGATGAATGTGCACTAATGAAATGTGTATCCCCTCATTGAGGAGTGATTACCGGGCATTGCATAGGCGTGATCCTATAGGATAAACAACTTAGGACTTCCCTTATCCTTTTACATATGTGTGCTTAGACTATGAATCTGTTAAAACCAATGTTCCCTTCAAATATGTGTGCTTAGACTGCTAATCTGTTAATACCTTTACTTGTTTACATATGTGCTTTAGACTGTCTATTTGCTACTTGATTAATTCAAAAAGCAAGTTTGGTCGGGACCCACAGTTGTGGACTTCGAGGGGTGCCTAACACCTTCCCCTTGAAGTAATTTCAAGCCCTTACCCAATCTCTGGTTATTCAATTAGTGTTATAAATGACCCTTAGTAGGTGTCCTAACGCACCTTAATTCGTTAGGTGGCGACTCTTCAAATTCCTTATACCCCTTATCCCAAAAGGAAACGAGTTGTCCCAATAATGTCAAAACCCTCGACCGATCCGAAAGGAGAGGAAAAAGGGGGGAGGGGGGTGACAGCATGGCGACTCTGCTGGGGAATCTTAGGCTCTTACCATTACAAACTTCTTTGTGAATTTGCCTACATGTACCTTACTTGGTTAATACTTGCACCCTTTCCCTTCCCCCTTGTGTGAAATTAATTGTTTATTTTTCCAAGTATTTATTTTCCACAATGAAACTAACATGTTTCTTTGTTTTCTTATGTAACCGCGTTTCAATTATAACTGTTGTACTTATCGCTTTCATAATGTGCAAATACATGACAATATGCTATTTATTGCTACATAATCATGCTTAACATCACACTCCACTCGTGCTTATACAAATCCTATAGCAACGCTTGATGAGTGGTTGTGCTCTTCCAATTAATACTAAATTCGAAAAGGCTTATTTGCGGTAAAAACAGTCGATCAGCGGTGCAGTCGATGGTTCCGTGCCTTCTCCCTCGAGTTGTCCGCTCGAGGGTACCATTCTAGACCTCCATAGAAACCTTGCTCTCGTTATATTGTGCATGCATCATGGTCAAACCTAGCCGGGTTAATGTGTCTTCCGCACAATAACCCTTTAAGACAGCCTTATCCAAAGCCCACCGAGGTTTTCATAATCCCAACGGACGCAATCACATTCTGTGCATTAATTTGGAGAACTAAATGCTTGTATGCTAATCATAAGTGTATAAATAGTCGAGTCTGGTGGGGATAAGGGCCTAACCATTTTTGTCTTGCAGAAAATGAGGCACGAGGTCCCCAGATTCAGTATGGTCAGTAATATCACACTGATGCTCCTGAACTGGTGGGAAGACCTTTCCTCCAGTGATAAGAAACATGTAAAGAAATACCTAGGAAATTTACCTTCCCTTCGGGACATCCAGTCAAGCAATATGTTGATTTAGGCCTCTACTTTGTTTTGGGATAGTGAAAGAGTTGTATTCCGCTTCGGGAATATTGAAATGACACCGTTGTTAGGAGGACTATCTAGACTAGTTTGGAAACCTATGGGTGTTTGTACCTGAGAACCGCATGGGCAAAGGTTTTCTAAAAATGATAGGGTTGAAGAAGAATGCTGAACTGGAGTGTTTGAAACAATCCTACATACCCTTCGAGTACTTATATGAAAGATACGGTCACAGCAAATCATACCGTACCTATCATGATGAGTTTGCCATCACGTCTCTGGGTCACATCCACCGCAGGGTATTCGTGTTCATTGTGTGCTTTCTGGGTTTGATAGTGTTTCTGATAAAGAGGGAACGGATTCATAGCAGGTTAGCCATGGTTAACTAGGGCTTTGAAGGAAGGGATCGATGGGCAAACCTTCATTATTGTCCCTATGATCTTAGTTGATATTTACCGGGCCTTGGAACATTGTCAAAGAGGAGCTAAGAATTTTAAGGGTTGCAACTTGTTGCTGTAGCTATGGCTCTTAGAACATCTTCGAAAGGGCCAATACCACCAAGAACTTCCGCAAAGGGCTTGGAATGACCATATTGATTTCCATCACCCCAAGCGGATGACCTACATCCCAGAAAGATTTGCTCAGCCGGAAGCTGCCAAAGAGTGGGTGGAATTCTTTGGTAATATGACCGAGGAACAAGTACAATGGATGTTCGAATGGTTCCCGACGGATGAATTTATCATCATATCCAGAGATACACCACACTTAGTACTTATCGGGTTGAGAGGTATCTATCCTTATGTTTCTCTCCGAGTCATGAGACAGGCGGTCAGAAAGCAAGTTGTGCCAAGGGTCGTGAAGATGGGTCACTTCAGAGCGGATTTCCAGGACGACGACGTTCCCTACAAGTGCCAAGCTCAACACATGTGGAACTACAAAATCATCCTGGAGAAGAATTCTATTGAACCCGACAGGTACTATGTTGGGTGTGCACCTTTCTACCTGGCATGGCTGGAAGACAACTTGGACGGGATAGTAAGGCCCGGAATCAGTCGAGGAAATAGAATCATAGATGAAGATGCTGAGGCTCAGGTCAAG
This sequence comes from Nicotiana knightiana, assembly GCA_005239525.1. NCBI lineage: Eukaryota > Viridiplantae > Streptophyta > Magnoliopsida > Solanales > Solanaceae > Nicotiana > Nicotiana knightiana. The sequence goes on along the minus strand of ML432103.1, from coordinate 8,789 downwards.
TACAACCGACTGCGCAAAAGGGTCCATGATTCTGAGAACAAGCACTGTGACATACATGATACCAACAAGAGGCTGGTCGAGGAATGGAAAGAGATGGCTATCCTTTCCAACAGGAAGTTGGAATAATTGTAGCGAGGTATAGTGGAGTTATAAAGCAAGGTCATCAAGAGGATCGAGAATTTCCAAAACGCCGAGGGGAATGAAAGAGGACACCTGGCTAGAGCATACCTGCTGGTGGGACTGCACGAGCTAGGAAATTTGTTCGATGGAATCAAGAATACCGAATCTGGGGAAGGTCCTTCTGGGACCGAATAGGCTAGATTTACCTTTTGTTGTCATAAATGTAATAAGGTCAAGTGTCGTTAGTGACTTATTTCCTATCTTTAGTATCGTTTTGGGATTCGCCTATTTACATTAATTAAATAAGTCATTTTGGCATCTAAGTTCTCCAAATCAATTTGTCACTAGGCCTATATCGGGCATAATCAAGCACCCAAAATTAGGATACGTTTACTATTCTGCAATATGTGTTTAAATACTGCAAATACTTTTGTCATGATCCTCACTGACTTGGCTACCTTTTGTTTTTATTTTATTTTTCTTTGATTATTCCCCTTCCCCAAAGGTTGGTTCGTGCATTCTGGCATCATCATCATACCATACAAGATCAAGGGGCCCTCCACCTTCTCCTCATCCTAGTCCAACTAGAGGCAAAGGCAAAGGCAAGATGGAAGACTTGAATAATATCAGAAAAGAAAAGACAACACCAGTTGAACATACAGAAGCTTTAGACAGTCGGGGTACTCAGATCCAGAATGATGTTGTGTCTCAACTTGAACAAAGGCTATTGAAACTGCAAGGGGAACTTGAACATGTTCGGAACCTAGCAAACTTGTCCTTCTCACTTAGTGTTCCGGATGTCAGCCACCCGAATACTCAAAACCCCATGCAACCTCGGAATACCCCCAACAAACAGAATCCTCCTGAAACTCACTACTATACAAGTCCACCGAAAAACCAAACTATCCCGCCACAATACCAACAAAACACTTGCCACACTCCCCGAACCACCCCACCAATCATTCCTGAACCATAAAATTCCACCAACGATCACCTTTATGCTAAGGCAACAGGCCACCAGAATAACCCCATATACGTGGAGACTCAACCTCACTCCACCCAGCCCATCTCTTTCACACCGGAATATAGTAAGAAGGATATGCTTATCAAGAACTTGGCCGAAGAACTCAAGAAATTGACTAGCCGAGTTCAAGGCGTGGAAGGGGGTAAGGGGATCGAAGGATTGAAATATGAAGATCCCTGTATGCATCCTGATATAGAACTACCAGAGGGTTACAAACCTCCCAAGTTCGAGATCTTCGATGATACTGGCAATCCCAGGGTCCTTTTGAGGACCTATCGTGACAAATTGGTAGGGGTTAGAAGAGACGAGAAAATTCGGATGAAATTGTTCATGAGGAGCCTTAAAGGGGATGCTTTATCTTGGTACATCAGCCAGGACCCTTAGAAGTAGTTTAATTGGGTAAGCATCGGATTTCATGAACCGGTTCAGGTTTAACACAGAAAACGCACTAGACGTGTTTTACATCCAGAACCTCAAGAAGATACCCACTGAAACATTTTGCGAGTATGTCACTCATTAGAGGTCTGAAGCAGCCAAGGTCAGGCCTGCACTAGACGAAGAGGAAATGAACAAATTCTTCGTCAGGGCACAAGACCCGTAATATTATGAGAGACTAATGGTGATTGAAAATCACAAATTCTCCGACATCATCAAGCTGGGTGAGAGAATTTAAGAAGGTATTAAGAGTGGAATGGTCACTAATTTTGAAGCACTGCAAGCCACCAATAAAGCACTGCAGTTCGGGGGCATATCTAAGAGGAAGGACGCAAGAACGGTAATGGTAGCACAGGGACCCAAATCTCCACTGATGTATCGTACCTCTCTGCTTTCATACCAAGCACCTCCACCTACATATCAGCCAGCACCTCTGCCTACCTATCAGCTATCACCCCCCCCCCCCCCC
>ML432101.1:177898-223021 GCA_005239525.1 Nicotiana knightiana | reverse complement strand
ACCGACCGTAGCATGGTAGTAAATGCATGACTGCCCGACCGACTATAGCTCGATGTTAAATGATTATGCATGACTATCCAACCGGGGATAAATAATGATTAATAATTGCCCGACCGGTGGTAGTTACCTGACCGGCCGTAGCCCGATGGTAAATGAATGAAGATGCATGCATCACTATATTATAAACATTAACATATCTATCATATACATCAATACAGACTTAGGAACATACTTAGACATGCTTGAATATCATTTTTTAGGAATGAATAACATAGACATCCTTAACTGCTAAGAGTAGAAACACCTATGAAATAGCATTATGGTTACGTGTCGTTACTTCAATCATGCTAAAAGAAGGAAAGATTAGCCTTAACATACCTTAATTGCTTGTAAGAGCTCGAGAAGGTCGTAGATGAAGAATTAGACTTGGATCACATTCAGAAGAATTATCCTCAAGGTGTTGGCATGAATTCTCAACATGAAGGAATTAGCCATTAATTAAAGAGACGCTAAACATTTTTTTGATGCATTCTTTATACACAATGTCATTGCTGTTAAAAGTTGTTGGAGAAATGGAATGAACACCATGTTGATGCAACATTGACAATAAGAAGAACATTTCCCCTATAATTGCTTAAAGATATCTCATTTCCCGTATATCCTTGACAGTGAAATCGTAAATGGATTTGAGGGATCCTTCAGCCATAATTTGAGGAGAAGAAAAAGAAGGATATTTATAGAATAAGAACAAGAAAGAAGAGAGATGCCAAATTGGTTAACCTTAACAAATGCATCTTCTACTTTTGCCTAAATTATATATGCATATACAGACAAGAAGATTTAATGAGGTACACAAATAAGGAAATCCAATAAGGTATTAGGACAAAGAAAGAAAAATTTATGACTGTGATTCGTTGATTAGATATGGAAAAAGAGCTCTTAATTTTGGTAGTTGCTTCTTCCATCTTTTATTAAAACTTAAGAGTCACCAAATATCTTTGAGTTGCTGCCACGTTTTTGGCTATTAAGTCTATCCAAAAATTGATTAAGCTTATCCACAAATTTCTTAATTAATTAGGTAATTTTTCATTACCTAAAAATTAATCAATTACGCACATAATTTAGAATTATCTCAAATTACTTAAAATATTACTCACTTATAATACACTTTATACACCTTACTATTATGGTCATGTGATACCATGTAAAATAAATTCATACACTATTATTTCATTAAAACATCCATGTAAAAATATATATATTTTCTCAACTTATAATTATCTTAATCTCATATAAAGTGTACAAATTTTCGTACACTTAATTCTTAAAATGGTAAAAAGATAACCCTCTTTTCTTGTGAAAAAAATTAATTCATATCTTTACAATAATGAAAATCTCATAAGCTTTTCTCATATTATGTGTATAATTTAAAACATATTCGAAAGTAATAAATTAATAACTGTATAAAATCGTATTTTTCAAACCATTTCTTTTTTTCTTTACAAATGGGGAATGAAGAACATAAACATTTCTAGCATTTCTGTAAATAGAGTCATTTATGGAACTTGTGAATTTGCTCGTTTCGTTTGTATCATATGGATCATGTCAAAAGAAAAGAAGGGATAGCCTTAACATACCTGAGCCGGTTCTCTGGACAATCCTTCTAACCCACTATAATTGCGACAAAACTCGTGACGGCAAGATAGGAGTTGGAAAAAATTCGTATGATATTCTTGGGAAAGATTATACCGGGCTTCTTTAGAATTGCAAACCAAGTCACGCCGCTAAGATGCTTAAGGAATTTTTTCTTGAATTCTTGAATTCTTGCTGAAGCTAAATGTCATGTTACTAAGGATACTAATATGCAAATTCTTGTTTTGTATTTGCTGAAGTGAATTAGAGAGGTTAAAGAGATAGCCACATCTCTTTAAGTAAATTAAAGAATGGATTTTTAATGCCTTGGTGGTGTAGGCCCCACCTATGTGTGACTAAGTTAAATTTTTTTTTTAATGTGCCACCTTGAAGAATGATTTGAGAGTCACATTTTTATGACTTTGTTGGTTGCCACGTTATGAGCACTCATTTTTTTTCTTAATTACTCAATTAGCTTAATTACTTAATTAATCACCCAATCAAAATCCAGAATTTTCCAATTATCTACATAATTAAGAGTCATCTCAAATTACTTAAATACTATTCACTTTTAACATACCTTATACACCGTACTATCATGGTTATGTGGTACCTTGTATGGCACTAGCCCATAAATATTTATAATCCCAAAATAATTTTATTCCCGAACTTACGTCGATAAACTTACGATGAAACTTTAACATACAAAAATGGGGGATGTAACATCTCATTTTCCATCTTTCATCAATTTATTTATGGCGTACTTTCACGTATGAAAATATGGGGTGTGACATCATTCCCCTCCCCCCCCCCCCCATATTTGGAACATTCGTCATCGAATGTTGACTGATGCACTTGTCATTCTCATAACCCATAGCTCTTACAAATACTTTAGTACTCCTCTTGCCATCTAGGCAACTGTTCTGTGAATGAATCCCAAAGGCCAGGGCATTCCTTCCTTTAGGCCTCTTTCTCACACCACGACTCGTGGTCGGAATATTTCCAATCCTGTAACTATGCGACTCTTCTCTCATTTTTCTTCCAGCTTTTATCCAATCTCTAAGCCTCACTTTGTAAATATATACAAATCTTAATAAGATTTCCCTCTGGGAATCTATAGGTATACTGAAGTTTTTCGCTCGGTACTTTGTTGAACTTACGAATATTGTTATATTTTATTTCATAGACCTGGTTATTCATCCGTATGACTTTACTGCATCTAGGTAGGTCATACTATACCATAACTCTTACATTGGTTTTATTATTATCGAGGTCTGCTACCCAATTCCAGGTTACTCTCTCGCTTCTTATCGTAGATGTATAAATCTAGGTCCTTCAATACTTCCTCGTTACTGTTTATCTTAAGAATGACAACCTACTCTCGTATCATACTTTGTAATTCTTATCCATCCATTGTTGATTCACCTCAATATTGACCTATAATCTACCATTGATAACTTTATGTTTTATGTAAAACTGCCGCTAGGGCTTACATCTCATCGGGGTACATCTGAAATGATTAGATTGATCAACCTAGGGGTGATACTATACTTCCATAATCGTATTTTATAGCATCCCAATGTGACTCACCTTATATGGATATTTTAATCTCGTACGATTCATGAAATCCTCTTCAAGTCATTAATCAATTGAAGGCCCAAACTCCATCCTTTTTCTATCACAATCACACCCCCATTCTACTATCAGGGCAGCATTCCATGTCTTCTAAATGCTACTAGTCTTAGACTCCTTTGAGTTTATTCAGGATATACTGAGTTTTCTATAACTTAGACAAACCATCAGCTCTTCTTGTTTTCTTGGGCTTAATCCCGAGGACTTATTCATTTTTGTCACCTTCTCACTCGCCTTATTTTGTCCTTACTCATGTCTTCCTAAAACCTTATCGCTCTACCATGCTTTAGCTTGCGACTTACACATATTCATTTATACTACTCGCATCCTTCATTCACCTTGCTTGCACCATAGATTTCCTTGTGTTATTCTGGAATATCAAGCGAGACATAACATTGTCTCTAACTCTTCTTTACTCTCTTAATTAGACCTCTTAGTACCTAGACACCATAGGCTGGAAGATATGCCACTGATGATGCTGCTATCATTTCTGGATACTGAATCCCAGCGCTTCTAGCCTTCTATCCACAGTATGGACTATTCTCAACCTTTTGCATCTGAGTATCTCGTACATTGTTCACTTTTAACTTACTTACCTTAAAATCTCGCATCACATCTTCTATCTCTTTCATGACCTCCTTTCCACATAGGTATAATTCATATTCACAACTTGAGGCTCTGTTATAATACTTGCACCTCTGTGTATACACAATCCTGTGAGAGCTTCATACTGACTTCTTATAAGGCTACTACTCTTCTAACTAGCTTTATCATAGAGCCATTATAAAATATGACTATTGCACTATATCTCTTGTGCCTATGATATTTTAATAGTGATTTTTCAATGTTCTCCATCATGATGTCTATAATTTTCTAGGTCCAATAATCAGATTCCTAATTTACTTAGTTGATGTAACTCTTTATTTTCCTCTTCCCTATGATCAACCTTTATGTAGGCTTAAGCTATCTTTTGATCTGCGACTCATGGTATTAGTTATTACTTTAGACCCTTATGGACGCTATGGAATATCCATGATACTATCTTCTAACAATTCAATCCTTTATCTATGACCTGACTCAATTCTTTCTTTTAACTTATACCGGAATCTTCTACGACTATATGATTGTCAACATATATGCTGCATGGATAATACTTTGAACTCTTAAGTGCGTTCATAACATAACTAACTCTTAAGTGCGTTCAATCCTTTATCTATGACCTGACTCAATTCTTTCTTTTAACTTATACCGGAATCTTCTACGACTATATGATTGTCAACATATATGCTGCATGGATAATACTTTGAACTCTTAAGTGCGTTCATAACATAACTAACTCTGGATCATTGATCGAATAATTCCTTTTGTTCCTTCTCAACTTCCTTTAAATGTAAGCCATTACTTTTCCTGGTCTTTCTGCCTCCTTGTTGCGTGCCTTCTTATCTTATCTTAATTCCCACGCATGCCATAATTTTCGCGCAACTCATATGTTCTCGAGTATTACTTTTGATTTTATTTCCCGTTCATTAGCCACGGTAGGTGCCACTTTCCTATGGAGTGCATATAATGTTGTTGTGAGACAGTTGTTACAATACCATTTCCTTTTTAGATCATTGTGCTTAGGCTTGCAACCTTCTTCCTTATTTCCTCAGCTAGTCGTTTATTGTAATACTTAGGGAGGTCCCTCTGACTCTTGTAAAGTTGTGAGCTTATTACGGATCTTTTGATGTCCTCCCTTGCATATAATCATCTGTAGTTACTTACCTCCACGCCCTTGTGGTTGTAGGGTTGCTTCTGAACTGATATTTTGACTGTTTTCCCAGTATTCTCTTTTATTCCTATATCATTCATACGGTACCTTTAACTACCCTGACTCTTATCTGAATATATCTCAAGTATTATAATGACATTACTGCGAGGTTGAATTCACTATATTGGGTTTTACTATGTTTATCTTGCACGATCTGCTGATTCTTCTCTAACCACCTGTCTAGCCATAACTAGGCTCTTCCCGAGTCAACTTCTGACTACTCTTTGGTCCATTCTCATATCAATATTCCACGTAATCTTTCTTGGGTTATTCCTTTTGTCTTAACTTATCTTCGCACCAGCTCCTTATTTATCAAAAACATCCCTAGCCGGAACCCTTACTTCCTCTCCTTGACGTCGTGCTTGTATAATGTTCTGGAATCATAGAATATCTATAGGATTTAAATAAGTGCAATCTCATTCCTTTCTCATTTTTATCGCATTATTCCTTTACCATTCCATAGTTACTAGAACCACTTAACTATGATTTAATGCCACATCACTCCATATCCCCCCCTTTTGGGGAGTATTATGATTTAGTGCTACGATGATATATGTATAGATGTTTTACTGCTTCATCTTTGGCGTCTTTTCACATCATCGATGACCCTTACTCGCCTTACGGTAATCCTTTTGTACCAAGGATAATAAATTTCCTTACTCGCGAGGGTGAAACTTACTATAACTGGCACATACAGTCCGTTAAGCTGAACTTTGCTCATAGAGAAGCGTCTTCCTAAATGACCATTCTCCGAATTTCTCAAGAATCTTCTTATGTTTTCCATTCTATTATCGCCGGAATGAAATCTAAAATTCTCATGATGTCGACCATTATCAAATCATTCAGTCCCTAATTCATGTTTAGTTTATCTTCACAAGCCCATACTGATTTCTATTACTCTGGGATCTAACTTCTCCTTTTGGTAGTCGCGTTGGAGTCACAAACTTATTTCTCAAAATGAGGATATGAATTTATGGCCTATAATCTTTTGTTGTCTCAAGGCCTGTTACCTCTCGTCTTTTCTTTCACTTAACTATAGACTCTGTAATACTCTCATCTTTTTATCTACCGTTGTCATCCATGTATCATATCTTACACATAATGCTTCATTAACTCTTTTCTTATTTCCCGCTATTTTTTATGTCTATCACTTTATTCTGAAAACTCGAACAAGAAATTCTTTTGTTTTTATCTCCCCTTTGCTCCATCTAATGGCTCTTCGGGTTGCTTAACGTTCTCTCTCTACTAGGGACGCGAGCCACACTAAGGTAATATTTATCCCTTCAAGGCTTTCAGTGCCTATCTTTTGAATTTGTTTTTATCATGCTAGTATTCACATCTAATTGTAATATTCTAGAGTGCACCATCTGGGTTCCTCACAAGGATATCTATTAGAACCTTTGTAATATCTTTCGGAAATGTCAATTAACACAAACAATCCATTCACCATTTTGGGTTACTCTAACCCCAACTGGATCCTGATATCCCGTCCTTTTCTTAAAATACACCTGTAAGCCCCCAACAGGGTATAACTCAGATGGGTGTGGTCATTTATACATACCTCTGTTACTGTTGAAGGTAACTCACAATGCTTATATTTTTCTGCCGAAGTTGAAAATACCGATAATCTTCATTAACTGGGTACCTCGTACCCTTCTCATCCTGCTCCTTTTAGTTGTTGAAGCTTGTATCTATCTTCTAAATCTCTCTTGCCTTTCACCATAAGGGTGGATAGATATTTTTTTCCTTAAGGATCCTTATCAAGAGGCTTACACATCTTAGTACACACATGATCTACTGAAGACCTTACATTTACTCATCATAAGCATCATGCAAAATTGAGTTCCTCTGACTCAACTCTTTCACAGCCACATGCAATATCTTACTAACCGTCTTTCTAGATGTAGGCATCATCGTATTATGAATAAGATAGAGTTTAGGAAATTGAGTTCCTACAACTGAGCTCTACCACACGATCTAGAGTAAGAAGGAAGAGTGACAATCCTAAATGTCCTGTATCCTCCTGCTTATAAGTGTGGTGTACAACACACCCATAAACAAGACTCTTCTAGACACGGCTTGTAGATTCCCTAGCACAAAACTGCTCTGATACTACTTTTGTCACGACCCAAACCAAAGGATCACGATAGGCACCCGGTATCTTACTCAACCGAGTACCAACGTAACATATTTTTCTTATCGTACTATCATTGGTAACTGGGCCAACATTGCTACAACTCGTAATGTATAAGTATAAGTGGGAAAGAACTATATACATTGAACCATCTTTCTTAAACATGAATACATATGGGCCATCAAGGCCTTTGACATATTGTACAAAATGAATCTCTATCTACAAAGCCTCTAAGAGTATTTAACATCAAATGGGACAGGGTACCGACCTACCCATAAGTCTGTAGCGAAATTCTGACACGATAAGTCATAGACTCGGTTGCACTCCGAATGAGGTGGAGTCTTACCGATCCTTCACTGAATGCTAACCTCGCCTATAATGAGGGCTCGTCAAACTGATTTTCTATACCTGCAGGCATGAATGCAGTGTCCCCAACAAAGGACGTCAGTATGAATAATGTACCAAGTATGTAAGGCACATGAATAAGTATATAAAAGACATAAAAGAATCACGGAGTACATGACTAAACCTGTAAGTCTGGATAACTCTGTAAATCATGAAATACTTATAGTGTCAGGCATATGTGTATGAATGTCATGTCGTGCATAGGTACATGTGTTCATAACATCATCAAGTCACGTCGGGCATCCCATCATATCATCTCGGCCACTGTGGGAAAAATCATCAATATATACCAGCTGATCAGGTGGTGGTGCGTATATAACGCTGTAACCTTTTTCCATATCCCATATACATATGATATACATATATACACGTATATAACGCCATTTGGTCATGGGTCAATGTACATGTATAAATGAATGCAATGCATGAGAAGTACGCCAATAATATCTCTCGGAATGTCATAAGACCATTATGCCTTTGAATAATATCATGAAGTAAACTTTATCAACTTATGTATTTTCTGAGACCCATGAACAAACGATGGGATAATACGAGGTATGGGGAATCAAGAACATAAGCATCTCTAGCATTTTTATGAATAAAGTCATTTATGGAACTTGTACATTTGCTCATTTCGTTTGTATCGTATGGATCATGACAAAAGGAAAGAAGGGATATCCTTAACATACCTGAGCCGATTCTCTGGACAATCCTTCTAACACACGACAATTGCGAAAAAACTTGTGACGAAAAGATCGGAGTAGGGAAAAATCTTTATGTTATTCTTGATAAAGATTATACCGGGCTTCTTTAGAATTGCAAACCAAGTCACGTTGCTATGATGCTTAAGGAATTTTTGCTTGAATTCTTGAATTCTTGCTAAATCTAAATGTCACGTTACTAAGGATGCTAATATGCAAATTCTTGTTTTGAATTTGCCGAAGTGAATTAGAGAGGTTAAACAGATATCCACATGTCTTTAATTGAATTAGAGAAGGGATTTTTAATGCATTGGTGGTTTAGGCCCCACCTATATGTGACTAAGCCACAAAACTTTCTTAATGTGCCACCTTGAGGAATGATTTGAGAATTACATTTTTGTGACTTTGTTGGCCGTCACGTTAGGAGCACTCCATTTTTTGATTAGTTACTCAATTAGCTTAATTACTTAATTAATCTCCCACTCAAAATCCATAATTCTCCAATTATCTACATAACTAAGAATTATCTCAAATTACTTAAAATACTACTCACTTTTAACATACCTTATACATCTTACTATCATGGTTGTGTGGTGGTATTATAGCACGGACTGTATTTTATCCCAAATTATCAAACTTCGATAAAACTCATTTTCTTCAATTTGTTTACCCTCTGACCCTCACGAATTTAGTTATCCCTTGTTTGAAATAACATTATACTTATAATCCCAAAAGAATCTCATTCCCGAACTTATGTCGATTAACTTATGACAAAACTTTAACGTACAAAAATGCGGATGTAACATCTCAGTTTCGATCTTTCAACAATTTATTTATGACGTACTTTCACGTATATAAATATGGGGTGTAACAATAAGTATCATGCTTTTGCAGTAGATTATGAAAAGAGGGATTGGGGTGTTCTATGTTATCATCGGTATGCGGTGTAGCTTTGTGTCATGACCTAAATCGGAGGGCTGCGACGCGCGCCCAGTACTTTACTCAACCGAGTACCAACATAAAATATCTTTCTTATCGTACTATCATGGGTAAATGTGCCAAAAGGGTCATCGTAACATAACCTAAATAAAACATGAGGAAATGCTAGACATAGGATGACCTAATATGATATAGAAACTTATACATGTGACATACGGGTCTATAAGGCTGACATAATCATTTGTAAACTCAAAACATAGGCCAACAAGGCCATACAAGTATCCATATACCTGACATGTCTACAAGACTCTAAGAGTACATAAACATCATAAAGGTAGGGACAGGGCCCCGCCATACCAATCAATACATGTCCAAATCATATTGACCAAATAGGCAACTCCGGAGAAACTGGAATGCACCAACACTTTTCGTGACACTGATAGCATACTAGGAGGACTGTCAACCTGTCTATCGGGTGCTGCAGGCATGAAACGTAGCGTCCCCAAGCAAAAGGGATGTCAGTACGAATAAAGTACTGAGTATGTAAGGCAGAAAAGCATAAGTAAGAACAGTAATATAAAGAAAGATATAGGAGATACAACATGTAGCATCTGAGTGCCTCTGAGAGATAGTGGCATGAAATGTGTGATACATATATATACATAATATTTTAAAAACATACGCCTCTTTGGGCATCATCATCATCATATCGTACCCGGCCTCGAAGAGGACTCTGTAAAAACATACCTGGCCATCATAAGGCTCGGTATAATCGTACACGGCCATGTGGAGCTCGGTAAACCCAACTAATCAGTGGTTGCACAATAGGTGATGTATCTGGCTTACTATATTGCGGCTCGGTAGAATAAAATAGATACATATATAATTCATGATGGACTCATGGAATCACGTTCTAAACCTTTCAGAGTGACGTAAGGTCATTGCACCTTCGATTAACATTATGGAAATCATACCATAAATATGAACTTCACAAGGATTCAAGGATAATACATACCTTCTTAGGATAAATTTATAAGAAAAGAACAACATGGACAACCTTAGTTGCTAGGAGTAGATTCGTTATGAAATAGCGTATCGTGCACGTTCGTTTCACTTTAGATCATGCCAAAAGAAAGAGCTTTAACATACCTTAACTCCAATGAGTTCTTAATACCTTCCAAGAAATTCTTGAAAAAACTCAACTCAATCTACCATAGCATAAGGAGATTCAAAGTCAGTGTTGAGTAAAGGCTAAATGTGCAACTTAAACTAGTAGCTCGTTTACGAAAATTTGGGCAACATCTTCCCTGTAACAAGGCCCTCCTCCAATACCATATATAAAAAAGACGAAGAAAAAACAATAAAAACATGTATTCATGATTTTACAACCTTATCTCCATCACAATACATCACAAAACAGACCACACACCCTATTCACTTCATACATAAAACGACAGCAAAAATAGTGTCAAACAACCAAAAAATATAATGACAAATGACCAGAAAACCATTATGTCATTATATGGTGTTTCTCCACACCTTTTAACATCCAAAACTCCATAAAACATAATCTAAATGGGCATCCAAAAAGCAACACAAAACATTCATCTACAAGTCGAATAACTCGAACTCACGGCTTTCGATCACCGTCCCGTGAGTCCTAACTATTTGAAAATGAATTTATCAACCTTCCTTGGTATTTAAAGATTAAATACAGAAATTATAACTTTTCCTAACTATTAAGTACCTTCCAAAACTCAAACTACAAAGAAAAAGAGAGGCGATATAGCGATACTTACGTCGTAAGGATCGTCCTAGTGTTATCGCTTCTTGATTTCATACTCGAGATGTTAATATTCTTGGAAACCATTTTGGAGAGCTTGAGTATAAGTTTAGGGGTCTTATTCTGGTCGTGGTATGTGTAAAAGTTAAGAAAGAGATGACATAAGGCCAATATATATCCATTTTTGAAAAGTCAAAGAGGTGCTAGCTTGTCACCCTATTATTGGCTCTTCTTCAGACGCTTATATCTTTTTATCCGGATGTTGTATGAAAGAACGGTCAAGAGAGTTAGAACATAAATTCAAAGACATTAAATTTTGTATATAATATGTCCCAAAAAGACCTCATATAACACACGAAATGTATTGCTCAAGAATCTTTAGTGACAAACCTACTTGTCACCTATGTAGTTTGCGCAGTCTCGCGAAACTGCAAATATCTCTCTACTCCTATGTCGTATTGAAGAATGGTTTAATGAGTTAGAAAATATAGTCGTAGATATTCAATTTGGTAGTTATATCATCCCCTAACTCCAAGTATATTTGGATAGAAGCTCAGCTACATTTGACCTAAATTTAAGCATATTTAGGCATGTAACTTGTGATGATCTTTGCCAACTTTTGTTCCACAACGCACTTGACTTCAAAAAATAAGACATGACTATCATAAGACAAAAATAACTCATAACATAACCTCCTTATCATTTTGAGAACCCTAGTCTCATCCCAAAAGTACATGTTATGACATTCCCAACTTGTCGACACGAAACATATTTTCTTCAATTGGTTTAGCTTCTAAGCCTTCCAACCCTCTTGGTACTTGAATTTCATGATTTAAATATTTTTAACCTCCAAGTTAACATGATTAACTTAATTTATGTACTTTCAAAGAAAATCTCATGTCTGAGCTTAAAACAATTGACTTACGACATACTCTCACGTACGAAAATATGGGGTGTAACATCATTTCCCCTTGGAACATTCGTCCTCGAATGTTGAATGATGCACTTATATGTGTCTTAAACAATAGCTTTTACGAATACTTTAATATTTTATTTGTCATATAGGGAGCTGTTCGGTGAATTAATCCAAAGGTTAGCTCGTTTAGGTCTCTTTCTCACACCACAACTTGTGGTCAAAATTCATCAAATTTCGTAACTGTTTCTACCTTATTTCATGTAGCCTGTACAATTCTGACCTTGTATGTGCACCTATGCGACTCTTTTCTCCTTTTTCCTCCAGCTTTTAGCCAATCTCTAGGCCTCTCTTTGGGAACATATACAGAACTCGACAAGCTATCCCTCTGGGCATCTATAGTTGTACTGAAGTTTTTCACTCAGTACTTTTTCGAACATACAACTATTGATATATCTTGTTTCATAGCCTCAGTTATCTATCCTTATGGATTTATTACATCTATGTCACGCCCCGAAACCTAGGAACGAGACCGGCGCCCAACCAGATGATCCTGTTCAAGAAGACCTGGATTGCCTTTCCTTCCCAACGCGTTATCCCGTGTTTACAATATACATTATTCCACATGAATTAGCAATTTAGAGTTTAAGCATGAATTTACCATTTGAGTTCATTTCATCCTTTATTATTTCAACATTTGGTAATCACAAAACATACAATAATTCCGATTCGGACCACGATTACTAGTAAACACAATTACTGCCCATAATACATATATGTACAACCCACATCATGTCTACGAAGCCTCTAAGAGTACTAAGGGTTTACACAATACTTGCCGGCAACAAGGCCCCGGCTATACCTTAAAAAATATATCATATACAAAAGAGATGATATAGACTACACACGGCCCCGAGAGGAAATGGGGCTCACCGGATCTGCTGAAGGTATGAAGGGGAAGCACCACTATCGGCAGTATGAGCTACCTGCTGTGGAACCACCTACATCCATATAAAAGATGTAGTGGCCCCGGCAAAAGGGGTGTCAGTATCGTTGAATAGTACTAGTATGTATGAACAAAGTTTATTCTAAGTAGAATCAAACAGTACACAATTGGAAGACAGTCAGGGTAACCACACAAGTACCACACAGATATACAGAAAATTACAAATGAAGATTCCATAGTTACTCATTTCAATTATTCATCTATTGCGGCTCGCAAACCGATCCCACCATACATTCACATTTCACCCTTATTACCTCTCCACCCTTATTACTTCATGTTGCGGTGTGCAACCCGATCCCACCGCACAACCACATTTCACTCTTACTACTTCGTGTTGCGGCGCGCAACCCGATCCTACCGTACATTCATATTTGATTGCAACAACAACCAACAATTATATCATAGGGATCTTCATCATCAAGAACATAAGTTCATATCAACCAATAACTATATGAAATCAAGGCACAATAATCCTTACCAAACAGTAATTCATATATGGTGTTGCTATCATTATTTAACTCAATTAAATCAATCCATAGTTTCTTTTCATCATTTGCCACACTCGGCCCTTAGTAATTAGATACATTCCCACATTAGGGTACGTTAACATTCTTTCATTTAGTAGTGCATACTGCCATGTCGACATATTCGAGCATTTAACGAACCTTACACATGATAGGATAAGCACAAAGAATCACCCTTCACAATCTCAATTAGCATGGTAATCGACTAAGAAAAATCAGAGAATGAAATCTTACACCTCATCACAGCAGGACAACCAATTCACATATGCTTAAGCAATAATTTCATACCTGTGCTCAGACACCAACAAGGTGACTCTACAAAGATTAAATTTAGCCATACATACCTTGAATCGGAATTACCCTTTAATTTTTTATCACAAATCACCAGACCGTCTAGCACCGTCAATCTCTTAGAGTGAAGAAGATGACAATTACTCAATAACTACCAGGCCCGAGTGATAGTGAAGAATCAACTTTGGGTGAAGATGGAACCTTCTCTCTCAATAACCCTCTCTTCCCTCTCTATCTTTTGTTCAGAAAATCATTAAAATGAAATGGGGTAAGTGTTTTAATAGACTGGGGGTCGGGTATAAAATTAGAATTTTAAAAGTCCCGTAGCAGGAATGCGACGCGGTCCGCATTCCTATCGCATAAATGGCCCTCAAAATGGGCCAAAAGGAAACCGGACTGCCCATGTATGAGACAATTATGCGGTCCGCATACCTGTTATGTGATCGCATAGTGCGTCGCATAACAGCACAATTGTGGAAAATTATCTTTTAAGTCCCGGGGTACTTTTTACTCAAAAAGGGTCCGTTTTAAGAATTTCTACAGTTATAACAACACGGGGACCTATTTGGGCCTTTTTTTAGCCATGAAATTTTACGGGTCTTTACAATCTAGGTGGGTCATACTATACCATAACACTTACTTCAGTTTATTATTACCGAGATTTGCAACCCAACTATAGGTTAAGCTATCGCTGCTTATCCTATATGTATAAATCTAAGTCCTTTAATGCTTCCTCATTACTATTCATCTTAACAATGACAGCCTAATCTCATCTCATACATTGGAACTTTTATCCATCCATTGTTGATTCACCTTAATGTTGATCCATAATCTACTACTAATAACTTGAAACCTCTTATGTAATACATTGTCACTAGGGCTCACGTCGCATCGGGGAACATTTGAAGTGATTTTCTTGATCCACCCAGGGACGATACTATACGTCAATAACCGTATTTCATACCATCATAAGGTGATTCATCTTATGGGGGTATTATAATCCGGTGCAGTTAATGAAATCCTTGTTCTCAAAATCATTACTCAATCAAAGGCCTAAACGTCATCCTCTTATCATTTATCACAATTACACCATTACTTTACTACTAGGATAGCGATCTATCTCTTCTAAATGCTCCTAGGTTTAAACTCCTTTGAGTTCACTCATGTTATACTGAGGTTTTTATAACTTTATGGAAATCATCAGTTCTCTTGTTGTGATGGGTTTAATCCCGAGGACTTACCTATTCTCGTCATCTTCTCACTCACTTTTTCTTATCCTTACTCCTATCTAGTTAAGACCTTGTTGCTCTAACATACTTTAGATTTCGACCTACGCATATCTATTTATACTACTCGCAACCTCTCTTTTAACATGCTAGCACCATAGATTTCCTTTCATGCCTTCTCAGTTGTCTTTAAATGCAAGCAATTAATTTTCCTGGTCATTCTGCTACTTATTGCATGGGTACTTGGCTTATCTTAGTGCCCACGAATACTGGAGTTCCCTGTAACTCATATGATCTCAATTATCAACTTTTGATTTTTTTCTTCTTACCGTTCATTAGCAAGGATAGGTGCCACGTTCTTATGAAGTGCATACAATATTATAGTGAGGCTGATGTTAAAAGACCATTTCTTCTTTAGGTCACTAAGCTTATGTTGAAGCCTTCTTCCTTATTTTCTCAGGTAGTCTTTCATTGTAGTGCTGAGGGAAGACCCTCTGACTTTTGTGAAGTTGTGAGCTTATTACATCATTGTCACGCCCCGAAATCCCACTTTTGGGTCGTGATGGTGTCTAACGTTGAACCCTCAAGACAAGCCAACGTACACAGTTAAACTAATATGATAATACCTAAATAACAGGATAAGCTAAAAATAGTTCACAGCTTAACAACAGAAATAGATAAAGTTTCAAAGCTAAGTAAAGACAACATAATACAGCGTCACAATAATTTCCCAAAACCTGGAGTCACAAACTCATGAACTATCTATATGAGTGCTAAATACAAAGTTTGAAAGGAAATACATGATTGTCTCTGAGAACTAGAGGAAAAACAAGACAGGAATGAAGAACTAAGGATAGGAGAGACGCCAAGGCCCATGAACGCCAGGAGGTATACCTTGAAGCCTCTATGGTGAACTGAAGGAGACTCCCTCAATGCTGTCCACCAGGTTCGAGTGCAGGATCTGCACAATAATAAGATGTGCAGTGTAGCATCAGTACAACCGACCCCATGTACTGAGTAAGTGCCGAGCCTAACCTCGACGAAGTAGTGAGGAGGCTAGGACACAACAACGAAATGTACAACCCTGAGGAATTTTTGATGTTCTTACTCGCCTATTATTATCCTTAGTTACTTACATCTGCGCCTTTGTGCTCGTACGGTTGCTTCTGAAGTGAAATTTGACTATCTCCCTAGTGGCACTTTCTTTTATTTCCGCAAAACTTATACGGTACCTTAACTACCCAAACTCCTATGTTAATATTACTCAAGGATCATGATGGCATCATATATGCAAGACTGAATTCCCTATTTGGGTTTCACTATGTTTAACTTGCACTATTTGTTGATTTATCTATGACCTCTTGTTTAGCTATAACTATGCTCTTATGAATCAACTACAGACTACCTGTTGGTCCCTTCTTGGGTTATTTCCTTTGTCTTAACTTACCTCTCGTACGGGATCCTTATGTATCAAGTGTTCATTTACACTTATTTATCAATCTCATCGAGTGTGAAACCCTTATTGATTCTCCCCAGCGTCATTCTTGCATAAAGTTCTGGAGTCATATTATATATGTAGGATTTGAATAAATGAAATCCCATTCCTTTCAACTTTTTACTGCATTCTTCCTTTACCATTAGATAGTTATCTCTTCATCTTTGGCATTTTTTTACATCTTCACTGACATATTACTCGCCTTGCGGTAACCCTTCTACACCAGGGAAAATTGAATTTTTTACGCACAAGGGTGAAACCTGGTGTAACTGGCACATTTATTCTCTTAAGCTTAACTCTGCTCATAGTGCATGCTTTGGGAAGCGTCTTCATGAATGACATTTAAAGGTTATTCTTTTAGTTCACTCTATTATTGTTGAAACACGATCTGTGAAACGATGCCGACTATTACCAATTCCTTCGATCCCTAATTCATCTTCGATATTTTTTTGTTTACTATCCCATACTAATTTCTATTACTCGGGGGTCTAAATTTTCCTTCTGATAATCACGTTGGACCTAGCAACTCATTTCTCGAAATGAGGATATGACTTTAGGGCTTATAGTTTTATTGTCTCAAGGCATGTCTCCTCTTGTCTTTTACTGCACTTGACTATAGACCCTGTCATCCTGTCATATTTTCATTTACCATTATCATTCATTTATCACATCTTACTCATAATGCTTCATTTACTCTCTTCTTATTCTCCTGCTAATATCTATGTCTATTACCTTATTCTAAAAACTTCAACAAAATAGCCTTTCACTTTTAGATCCCCTTACACTATCTCATTAGCTCTTGGGTCGAGTAACATTCTCTCTTTACTAGGGGTAGGAGTCATCCTAAGGTAAATATTCATCCCTTCTAGGATTCCAGTGCCTATCTTTTGAACTTTCTGAACATTCTAGTATTCATATCCGACTGTATTATTCTAGAGTGCACCATCTGGCTTTCTCCCAATGAGAACTATTACCGTGTCCTGGACTACCCTTCAAAAATGTTAGATAATGATAACAATCAATCCACAATTTTGGGCTACTCTAACCTTAGTTGGATCCTGATATTCTATCCTTATCTTAAATTATATATGTTAGCTCCCATAGGGAAAAATTGAGATGGGTATGGTCAAATGTATATATCTCTATTACTGTTGAAAGTAACTCAAAATACTTATATTTCTCTGCCTGAATTATAAATACTGATAATCTTTATTAACTAGGTACCTCGTACCCTTCTTCATATTGCTTCTTTTACTTACTGAAACTTCTATCTACCTTCTGATTCTCTTATTTCTTTTTACCATATGGGTGGATAGATATTCTTGCCTTACAGCTCCTTATCAAGAAACTTACACATCTTAGTACACATGATCTGCTGAAGACCTCACCTTTACTCATCATAAGCATGATGTAAAATTGAGTTCCTCCGACTCAACTCTTCAATAGCCACATTCAATCTCTTACCAACTGTCTTTCTAGATGTAGGCATCATTGTATTATGAATAATAGAATTTAGGAGTTTGATTTCTTACAACTGAGCCCTACCACATGATATAGAGTAAGAAGAAAGAGTGACAGTCCTAAATTCCCTGTAGCCTCCTGCCTATTAGTGTGGTGCACAACACACCCATAATGAAGACTCTACTAGACACGACTTGTAGACTCTGTAGGATAGAACTGCTCTGATACCACTTTTGTCATGAACCAAACCGGAGGGCTGCGACGGGCACCCGGTACTTTACTCAACCGAGTACCAATATAACATATCTTTCTTATCGTATTATCATGGGTAAATGTGCCAAAAGGGTCATCATGACATAACCGAAATAAAATATAAGGGAGTGCTAGATGTAGGACAACCTAACATGATATAGAAACTTATACATGTGACATACGGGCCTATAAGGCTGACATGATCATTTGTAAACTCAAAAGATAGGCCTACAAGGCCATACAAGTATCCCATATACCTGACATATGTCTATAAACCTCTAAGAGTACATAAACATCATAAAGGTCGGGACAGGTCCCCACCATACCAATCAATACATGTCCAAATCATATTGACTAAAAATAGGCAACTCCGAGGAAACTAGAGTGCACCAACACTTTTCGCTAAGCTGATAGCATACTAGGAGGAATGTCAACATGTCTATCGGGACCTGAAGGCATAAAACGCAGCGTCCTCGAGCAAAAGGGACGTCAGTACGAATAAAGTACTGAGTATGTGAGGAAGAAAATCATAAATAAGAACAATAATGTAAAGAGAGATATACGAGATACAACCTGTAGCATCTGAGTGCCTATGATAGATAGTGACAACCTGTAGCATCTGAGTGCCTCTAAGAGATAGTGACATGAAATGCGTGATACATATATATACATAATCTTTTAAAAACATATGCCTTTGTGGGCATCATCATCATCATATCGTACCCGGCCTCGAAGAGGACTCGGTAAAAATGTACCTGGCCATCATAAGGCTCGGTACAATCGTAACCGGCCACGTGGAACTCGGTAAACCCAATTGATAAGTTGTTGCACAATAGGTACCATATCTTGCCGACTATAGCGCGGTTCGATAGAGTAAAATAGATACATATATAATGCATGCTGGACTCATGGAATCACGTTCTAAACTTTTCGGAGTGACGTAAGGTCATTGCACCTTCGATTAACATTATGGACATCGTACAATCAATATGAACTTCACTAGGATTCAAGGATCATTCATACTTTCTTTGGATAACCTTATAAGAAAAGAACAACATGGACAACCTTAGTCGCTATGAGTAGATTCGTTATGAAATAGCATATCGTGTACGTTCATTTCACTTTATATCATGCCAAAAGAAAGAATAAAGTACCTTAACATACCTTAACTCCATTGAGTCCTTAATACCTTCCGAAAAATTCTTCAAACAACTCAAATGAATCCACCATAGCATAAGGAGATTCAAAATAAGTGTTGAGTAAAGGCTGAATGCGCAACTTAAAGTAGTAGCTCGTTTACGAAAATTTGGGTAGCATTTTCCATGTAAAAAGGCCCTCCTTCAATACCATATATCAACAAGACCAAAAAAAAAAAAATAACAACATGTATAAATCATTTTACAACCTTATCTTCATCACAACATATCACAAAACAGCCCACACACCCTAATCACTTCATACATAAAACGACAACAAAATTAGTGTCAAACAACTTAAAAATGTAACGATGAATGACCAGCACACCATTCCATAATTTTGTGGTGTTTCTCCATAACTTTTATCCTAAAAAAATCCATAAAACATCAGCAAAATAGACAGCACAAAAGCAACACGAAACCGCCCATAAAACAGTCCTCTACAAGTCGAATAACTCGAACTCACGGCTTTCGATCACCATCCCGTGAATCCTAACTATTAGGAAACGAGTTTATCAACCTTCCTTGGTATTTAAAGCTTAAATACAGAAAGTAGACGCTTTCTTAATGTTACATCCAGTGAGTTTAACAACATCAACACCGTTATAAATATTTGATATGGTATTTTGAGTGGAACATTTTTGTAAAAAGTTTGAAAAAATAGGATTTTATATAGTTATTATTATTACTACTTTCGAATATGCTTTAAATTATACGCATAATATGAGAAAGTTTATGAGATTTTCTTTATAGTAAATATAAATATTTCACAAAAAAAGAAGGTTATTTTTTTTACCATTTTAAGAATTAAGTGTATGAAAATGTATATTCTTTATATGAGATTAGGAAAATTACAAGTTGAGAAAATATATTTTTACATGGATATTTTACTTTATTTTATATGGTACCACATGACCATGATAGTAAAGTATATTATAGTAAGGTGTATAAAATATCTTAAAAGTGAGTAGTATTTTAAGTAATTTGAGATAATTCTTAGTTATATGAGTATTTAGTTAATTATTTGTTAATGAGAGAATTAACTAGTTAATTAATAATTAGTGAATAATTAATTAGTATATTGGATAAGCCTAAAAGGATTTAACGTGGAAGCACCCCTAAACTTGTAAAGTGACTCATAAAATCTTCCTTAAATGACATGTTGGAGGATATAAAATGACTTAGTCATCTACTAAGTGGGCCACACCCACTTAAGATTGCCTACAACTATGAAATTCTTATTCCTTTGTAACAAAGGATAAAATATCAAGAATGCAATTGAATGTCTTAAGGAATGGGCTGACCATGAGCTTGCATATTACTACAATTAGTTTGCTTCATATTTCTTCAATATGAATTCATATGTTGCCTTAAAATCCAATTGAATCTCTTATAGGGAGTGGATGGTCGTGAGTTCTTCAAAGAGCAAAACAATTTCGTACCAAAATTAGATAACGTTGGTTGTTGATTCTGTAAAGCGTGAATTGTACATTCTAAGAGAATCGGTTCATGTATGTTAAGGCTATCCTTTTTTTTTCTTTGGCATGATCCAAGTAACAATATATAAACATAATGCTATTCCATGAATGGTTATGCTCTTAGCAGTTAAGGATTTATCTTTTCAAGTATTTTAATAGTTTTGTGGAAATATAATTGTGTGCTGTAAATATGTTATGCTCCAGTTATCAAGAAGAGATGATTAAAACAATGAAGGAAATTTCCTTTTATAGGTTGCAAGTATTTAAGTATATTATTAGCATTTATGAGCCATCACAAATGGAAGCTAAGTAGAATTTTTAAATATAGGATATGGTTCTGGACAGTCTTGGCAATTTAAAACATGAATTATTAACAAACAAAGAAAGTGCAATATACTAATACTTATTTTATGTTCGTAGAATGCCTTTATGCCTCTTAGAAAGATAGAGAAGTATGCAAAGATAATGTACGAATGTGTGTAGTATTGTCACAAAGGTAATAGGAAAAAAAAATAGATCTTTGCACAAAAACATCAAATAACTTTTTGTAAACTAAACTGTTTTGATTGACCTGTTAAGCTATTATGTCACATAGCAATTGTGTCTATGTGTCCGTGTGTGTATTTCGGGAAACATGACGACAACTTTATGACCTAGTGAATATTGAAATAATGTTTTTGAATTATCAGAAGTAACTTGTATAACTTTTAAGATAATGCAAATAAGCACGTTGGATTTCTGATATTCAAGCATGTTTAAGTATGATCCTAAGTCTCTATTGAGGTATATTATAGAGATGTTAATGTTTATAATATAGTGATACATGCATATTTATGCATTTATCACCGTGTTATGGCCGGTCGGGCAGTTACCACCGGTTAGGCAGTTATGTATCATTATTTACTACCGGTTGGGCAGTCATGTATATTCATTTACGACTAGGCTACGACTGATCGGATAGTCATACATTTACCACCGAGCTACAACAGGTTGGGCAGTCATACATTTACCATCGAGCTACAACCGGTCGGGCAGCTACCACTGATCAGTTGAGCAGTCATGCATTATACGATATGGATAGTCGTCTCAAAGAGAAAAATTGTATATATATGAGTATAATAAGTATGCATATACGGTGGCACTTCAGAGATTCAGGTTGATTCTTATGTCTTTAATTAATATTGACTTATTGTTATGTTTCAGTTCTGCCTTTCATACTCACTACATATATTCGTACTGAGGTCTTGTTGGGGACACTACATTCATGCCTATAGGTATAGATAATCACTTTGACGAGCCCTCATAGTAGACGAGATTAGCATTCAGCGATGAATCGGTAAGACTCCACCTCATTCTGAGTACAGCCGAGTCTATGAGTCATCGTGTCAGAATTTTTCTACAAACTTATGGGTAGCCGGTACCCTGTCCCATTTTATGTCAAATAATCTTAGAGGCTTTGTAGACAAAGGTTCATTTTGTAGAGTATGTAAGCGGCCTTGACGACCCATAGGTACTCATGTTTTAAGAATGATAGTTTATTGATATAGTGTTACCCACTTATAGTTATGCATTACGAGTTGTGACCATATTGACCCATGATAGTTACTAAGAAAAAAAAGTTACAGAGTGGTTCACTCAGGACAGTACGGCACCAGGTGCCAACCACGCCTCCCCAAGTTTGGGGCGTGAAACATAACTATGAAGTATCTTCCAAAACTCAAACTACAAATAAAAATAGAGAAAATATAGCGATACTCACGTCGTAAGGATCGTCCTAGTGTTATCGTTCTTGATTTCATACCTGGATGTTAATATTCTTGAAGACCCTTGTGGAGAGCTTGAGGATAAGTTTAGAGGTCTTATTCTTTTCATGGTATGTGGAAAAGTGAAGAAAGAGACGACATAAGTCCTATATATATTTATATTTGAAAAGTCAAAGAGGTGCTAGCTTGCACCCTATTATTGGCTCTTCTTCAGAGATTTATATCGTTTTATCTGGATGTCGTATGAATGAACAATTAAGATCATTAGAACCTAATTTCCGAGATCTTCAATTTTTTATATAATATGTCCCATAAATACATCATATAACACACCAAATTTTTTGAAGAAGCTTAATCACAAACCTACCTATACAGTTTTTGCAGTCTCGCGAAACTGCAAATATCTCTCTACTCCTATGTTGTATCGATGAAAGGTTTAATGAGTTAGAAAATAGACTCATAGATATTAAATTTTTTAGGTAGAACATCCAATAATTTAACTTTTGTTCCACAACTCACTTGACTTCAAAAAATAACACATGACTATAATAAGACAAAAATAACTCATAACATAACCTCCTTATCATTTTGAGCACCCTAGTCTCACCCCAAAAGTACATGTTATAACATTCACAACTTGTCGACTTTCGACGAAACTTATTTTCTTCAATAGGTTTAGCTTCTAAGCCTTCCAACCCTCTTGATACTTGCAGTTTATGATCTTAAATATTTGTAAACTCCAAGTTAACATGATTAACTTACTTTATATACTTTCAAAGATAATATCATTTCCGAGCTTAAATCAATTTACTTACGATGTACTCTCACGTACGAAAATATAGAGTGTAACACATTGGAGGAATGGGAGAAAATAACTTCATATTCATATAGGATTTATCAGAAAGTGTGTACCAGTTGAACATGAAAATGTGCGCACAAGGAGGGTATGAGATGGTTCGTGGGTTTTGAGACAACATGGTCTCGTGAAATAGGGTCATCCTGGATAAGTGCAGATTGGGTTCGTCATATTTTGAATGGAGCTATTATTATTTCTAAGGCAAGTCCAGAGTAATGTAGAAGAAGTCAGATCGTTTACCAATGGTTGAATTGGCATGATGGTGGCAATGATCAGTTCCTTCGGCGTGTTAAGTTTTAAAGGTGATTGTGGTGGTACGTGCGAGGCTTGACGGCCACCATAATTGATTTTATTTGAGGCATTCAAGTATTATTGCATGTTATGTTTAGATGGATTTCGAAAGAGTCATGGTGGTTTACACCACAACTTGAGGTTTGTATTTTATGTAGTTATGGCTATTCGGTCGCGTGTTACAATGATTTTCCAGAAAAGAGCTAAGTGAAAGGCTTCTATATGATGAAATGTTTATGCTATTAGAGGTTCAAGAGTTATGATGAAATGAGTGTGCTCTCACGTATTGGTAGGATAGGTGCAGTGAGCGGCATGAGGAATAGAAGCTGAGGATCGATGTTACGGTTCGGTGTTGACAAGAATGTCACGAGCTCGAATGAGCAGGAAAGAATTCGGATGTTTAGTGTAAGCCGATATTGTCTTTAGCGTCACCTGAGATCAGTGTCATATGGAAGAGGCTTTGTGTATTGACTTGTGGATTTTTGATTCACTTTATAAAATTAGAACGGTTGGTGGTATGGATGTGCGAACCTTGCTACCTGAGGGGTATAGTCATGGGAGCCTGCCCCACGGGGAGATTTGTATAAGTGTGACATGTCAGTCACTTGATTGTTAAAGATTGAAACCAAATATGGAGTCTATGGTAATATCACAAGTGCTAGAGTTTATGCATGAGAGGCATTCTATCTTTGGGTTGTGGACCGTGTAAGTTTGTTCCGGATTTGAAGGTTGTTCTTATGTTTCATGAGTAGGTCATTATTGGTCCTTGAGAGGTTATTTTCCAAAGCATGGTATGATCATAATCGGCTCGAGGTCCGTTGGTGGGTACAAATATGAGTGTGTACTCTACACTATCATGGGTGTGTTGATTCAGCATACCATTCCTTATGGATGACTATTCGAGTGTTGGATGTTATTTTATCCGCCAACTATTTCATATTGTAAGGTCTCGTAAAATTTTTACCTAAAAACTCGGATTTTCGTGGTGCCAAGTTAGATTTAGGTGTTATAAGTAGAAACTCTTTGCGACGAGCTTGCTCGCCATGGTTCGGACTTTTTGGATTGAACGGTACGTTGCTCAGTTAAAGGAAAATGTTTTGCAGAAGAGTGCATTTATGCGGCCTAATATGCAACCACATAACCACTCTGCGGACCACATATTGGTCGCATAGTGAGGCAGTTATATTGGCCAATTTTGAGGCCATTTATGCGGCCTAATTATGTGATTGCATAATCTCTTTGCGGTCCGCATATTGATCGCATATCCACCTTGTACTTTTTTGAAATGAAGTTCTGTGGTGCATTATGCGATCGCAGAACAGGTATGCAGACCGCATACTGGTCGCATACACACTCAGAAGATTCAAGCCCCTGAGGGCTACCTTTGTTGTCACTTTGGGGGCCGCATAGTCATTATGCGACCACAGATCTGAGTCGGAGGGTCCATTTTTCTATTTTTATAACCCGGCCCCATTTTGATAAATAACGTTTGGGGCTTCATTTGGGGCGACATTCTGAGTATTTTAGAGAAAGGAACGAGCAATATATAGAGAGAAAGAGGGAACCTAGCCTTTCAATCACCCAAATCTTGCTCAAGTCTTCAAGAATCAAGGAAGACAGTCACTAGATTGTCCTTCATCCGGGTAAGTCCTACTTCTAGAGCTTGCATGCAAGAGGTAAAGAGTTCAAATATACTATGGGGTTAGAAATAGGCCATGCATGTGACACTAAGTTATAATATGTGGGATTAATGAACTAGTTTGGTTAATTCTTGTTGAAATTGGTTGAGGGGAGAAGGAATTTCCATTGTAGAACCTTGTAGTCTATTTCTCATGTTAGGTGTTTGACAAAATTCCTTAGAGAGTTACACCATGGGTAATCATCCTAATCATTAATCGATTTTTGCTATCTTCCTATAGATTATTATTGCTAGAGGTGTTGGTGCGTTGTAGTAGCTTAAGGAGAGCTCAACCAGGTATGTTGGCTAAACTTTCTCTCTCGGAATTGAATTCCATAATGTTTCCGTAAATTTTAAGTATGGTCGGCTCAAAATCCCTAATTTCTACATCCCGTGTTATCCCCTATAAACATATAAATTTGATTATTCCGAATGAGCTTTATATGAAAAGTTAGATGTTTAAAGTATGGTTTGTTTATTAAGTCGGTACGACTTTGAGTCGTATGGTAAATGAAAACAAGTATACCAATTGGGTTAGGAAAACTCAATATGCTTAATACTCTTAATTGCACTTTGTGACTTGATTGAGTATATCTTGTTGTAAATAATCTATAAATATGTTTGAAAATGAATTAAATGAATTGGGGTACTGCTTGTTTATGAATTTGATGTGTATTCTTATTGTTGGTTGGTATATCCCTTTCTTTGGGAAGAACCCTTTGTGTTAAAAGTTCCATTATTAAAGCATTTGAGGTATATGATTTCTAGAGTGTCCTATGTGCTGGTATTTGGTGGTGATACTTGAAATTAAATGAAGTGAAACTATGGGATATAAATAAAATGCGGCCATCTTGCCATGAATAATGAAACTTGTGAAAGGCCCAAAGAGCTAACGAAATATTGTTATTGTGAGAGATTGAATATGCTAACAAAGATTTGTACAATGTGAAAGGTTCTGAGATGAATACATTTCTATATATGTGTGTTATCTTTGTGTGCAAACTGAGTATAAAAATATTTTTGGGAGCATCATTAGCAAAACTGAGGAAGGGTGGGTCATAAGGCCCACACCTGAAACTACACGTGCCGGTGTAGGGGTGGATTGTGATTTGGGATGAAATTGTGATTATTACCCTAAACTGGGATGAAACTGGTACTTGTGAATTGGAAAAAAAAAAAGCCAACCCACACAACATATGTGGGAAAGCAACCTAGCTGATCAGGTGGAGATCAGACTCCATGTTGCACACATGGTGGTACTACTCTTGTAACAACTTTCTTTTGCATCATGTGTCAAACCACATTGTCCATGGGGAGATGGCCTAGTCTATCGGGCGTAATCAGACTCCGTGCTAACAAAGACGGTGGTAATCAGTGCTAATGATCTCTCAACCAAATATATATATATACACACACACTATTTTCGTACTTTGAAAATCGTTATATTTAAGTGGGTTATTTGGATATTGTTGATTGCGACTTGTTGTTCTCTATGTGTTGTCTCTGCCTGTATGGACATTCTATTTTGAAACAAGACTTTTAGATATACATACTAGTACTATTCGACAGTGCTAACGTCCTTTTTGCCGGGGCGCTGCATCTTTAATGGATGCAGGTGGTTCCACAGTAAGCGGCAGTGATCGGTGATAGCGATACGCTCCTTTCAGCTAACTTGGTGATCCCCACTTCATTTCGGGCCCCGTGTCATCTGGTTATCGTGCACTTTGTATTTTGAGGTATAGCCGGAGCCTTGTTGCCGGCATTTCCATATTACTCTTCAATTGTACTTAGAGGCTCCGTAGACTGGTCGTGGGTGGTGTCTGATGTTGGAAATTAAATTAGAAATAGTAGTATTTGGCGAATATGTTTTTCTTCATATCTATAATGTAATATTTTTGATATTATGGTTGAAACTGCTAATGGAAACAAAATGGAAGTTGATGAAATATTTACAAAGTATGATTAATGGAGTTCATCTCATATTTATTCATGAATTAATTTGGGAAGAATGAAACCTAACAGGCTTGCTCAGTCGGGTTTACTCAGTTGAGCGTCGGTCGTGCTCATCGATTTTTGGGGCGTCACACGTGTAATAATCTATTGTGCCATATGGGTTGTGAGACGGCTTAATTATTTGCACATGTATTGAGGTCCCGCATAGCCATGGTGTTATGGGAGCAGGATGGCTCTTGAGATGTAGATCATATATCGCACCTTAGTTGTGCTTGAGTTTTGTAGCGTATGACGCTACCCGTCTCCCCGGGATTCATAGTATGCACTTGGCGCGTTTATGGTTCATATTCAGGTATTTCATGAGTATAAGTGTTACAGCTCGACGTGTGTTTTCTTTAGATTATTATGTGTGGATCGGGTGGCACACCGCCACGGGTATGCTGGTTTGATCGGATGGCACGCTGCGACAGACATGTTGTTTGGATCAGATGGCACGCTGCCACGGTATCATGGTTGGATTGGGTTGCGCACTGCAACGGTGTCATGTGTCGATCTGGTTTCATGCTGCAACAGTAGGATGTGGAGTACAGTTCCCTATAACTATTACTGTGTGTTTTGCCCCTCATTTTCTGAGGAAAGTTCATGACATCTTTTCAGTTGTTCAATTTGTTACGTGGGTTGAGTAGCTTTTAGGGTTTGTTTTCCTTATGTATCACATTCGAGTTGGTAGCTTGTTGGTACATTGTTGCATCATATGAGACCTTTGGTATTGTCTGAGATGGCTTGTTTCATGAGCGGCTTGTACCGGGTGAGACGATATTATTGGACGTGGGATCAGTGCGATCGGATTTATATACGGCATATTAATGAGAAAATATCGTTATTTGGTTCTGATGGGGTAATGGTTCTTTTTAGGAGGAGAGACGCAATGATTTGTTGACTCGGCAGTTGATTATGAATTTCTACACATCTCTTCCGTCGTGGCAGTATTGCAAGAGTTGGAACAGGACTTACATGCATCATGAGGTGTTTTGTGGGCATTAGATTCGTGGGGCTTTAGCTATTTTTTTCTGATTATGTTATTATGGTCATGTGGATTATGCGGTGCATGGTGTGAATTCAATAAAGGTATACAATCATGTTTCGGTACAGTGTGTAGTGATTGATACGATGTTCATATGTTGGAAAGCAGGCCTGGTAGAGAATTTCGGAAGTTGGAATTTAACTCAAAGGCTTATTTGACTAAATAAAATTGGGGATCTTCGTACTGGTTGAGCTAATGTGCTCAACTGGGTTGTGGTAGCACGGGTAGGTGCACGAGGTGTTGAATAGTGATTTGGAAAAACTCCGAAGCAGTTCTTAGCACGTTCGAGGACGAACACATGTTTAAGTGGGGGAGAATGTAATGAACCAACTGGTCATTTTGAGCTCTATGACGTCGTACAGCGGTTCGAGGCCTTGGGTAGTTTCACTTCATGTATTATGACTTGTACGTATGGTCGGAATAGAATTTCAGGAAATTTGGAAAGAAAATTCTCATTTCAGAAGGTTTAAGTTGGAAGAATTGACTAAGGTTTTGACTTTTGCGTAAACGACCTCAAAATTGGGATTTGAAAGTTCTAGTAGGTTCGTATGATGATTTTGAACTTTGGCGTATGTCCAGATCGGGTTTTGGGTAACTCGGGAGCATTTCGGTGCTTATTATGGAAAGTAAGCATATTGGAAGTATTTCATAAGTTGGTTTGAAGTGTATTTTAATGTTATCGATGTCCGTTTGGGATTTTGAGATTGGGAATAGCTCCATATGGTCATTCTTGTCTTAGGAGCACGTCCGGATAAGGATTTGGAGTTCTGCAGGTCATTTCGGGATCATTTGGCAAAAGTTGGAAATTTTAAGGTTCTTGGGAAGTTTGAGGGGGAACTGAATTTTTGATATCGGGTTAGGGTTCCGATTATGGAAATTGGAGTAGGCACGTAATGCCAAATGTGACTTGTGTGCAAATTTTAAGGTCAATAAGACGTGATTGGAAAGGTTTCGACATCGAATGTAGAAGTTTGATGTTCTAAAGTTCATTCACCTTGAATTGGGGTGTGATTCATGGTTTTGATGTTATTTGGTGTGATTTGAGGCCTCGACTAAGTTCGTATGATGTTTTAGGACTTTTTGGTATATTTTGTTGGGGTCCCGGGGGCCTCGGGTGTGTTTTAGGCATGTTCGGGTGTTATCAGATCATTTTGGGCTACTTTAGATGCTGATTTTGTGATGTTTGGTGTTGTTCTTCGTGTTCGCGAGGCGCCTCTCACATTTTCTAAGAAGGATTTTGCTGCTGGGACTCTATTCTTCGTTTTGGAAGCTTGTATCTCTTAATCTATAATAAATTTCGTGATGAGGGAAAAATGAAAGTTGTAGTCTGTTGTGTCTAATTTTCAAAAAATCAAACAATTTTGAATTTGGAGTTGTGTACAAAAGGTTATGGTTTGTACACTACAGGGTGACGGGAAGATGTTTGGAAATCGCGAAGAAGAAATTTGTGTTGCACAGGGCTGACTTTGGCAGATTATATCGTAATATTTGTAAATAATTGGGTGATGACCAAAACACAAAAGTTGTAGATCCTGGTGTCTATTTTTTGGAAAACTAAACCATTTATCATTTGGAAGTTTGTACCAAAACCTGTGGCCATTATACTAGAGGCTGTTTGAGAATATTTTGGAAATGGCTTTTGAGAATTTTGTTCATTGCTAACGCGATGCGGGGCTCGTTAATGCGAAGAAGAGTCGCATGTGCAGTGTATAAGTTTGCAAAAAACAGGTTTGACTGAGTTCATCTCATTTCCTCCATGGGAGTCGACCTTGGAGAAATTTTGGAGCTCCATATTCATCATCTATGTCAAGGTAAGTGATTCCCACCTATTGCAAGTTAAATACTTGGATTATATAGATTTAAAAATGAAAATTCATGGAAAAATAGTGAAAATCTGGGGTTTCGGTAGAAAACTTAGAAATTGGTATTTTTGGATTTTGATCACGAATTTTGGCATGGAATTGAGAATAAATTATATATTTAAGTTCGCGATGCTATTGGTAATGTTCATCTTCGAAAAGTTTTGGAATCCGGGCATATCGGCCCGAGAGTGGTTTTTATTGACTTTTTGAGTGGGGTTGGAAATTATTTAAATAGATTAATTATGGGTATTATAACACATTTTGATTTGGTTTGCACATTGGTTGCATAGTTTTGGACCATCAAGCTTTGGTTGAGGTGTTAGAGTGGCACCGGAGCTGGTTATGAAATGGAGCGAGGTAAGTCTCTTTGCTAACCTTGAAAGAGGGAATTCACCCCATTGGTGAATTGATTTAATATGTGATTCTATTTGTGGGGGCTACATACGCATGAGGTGACAAGAGTCTGTAGATAGCTACTAATTGTGCTTATGTCCGGGTAGTCTAGGACCCAAATCATGTTATATTTGTGATGTTTTTACCCTAATTTTTAATTTAATTGCTTAAATAATATTATAACTTGACCAAGGAATCGTAACAGGTTGAACTTCATTTACTTGACCGTTAATGAGAATTGGTAATTCTTTGAATATTTGACCCTTGATAAATATTGAATTGGTTGTTTAAATATGTTTTCTCTTTTTGTGGAGCAGGCCGAACACCTCGGTAGCAGATATATGCATCTATGCTTTGTGCCATTTGACCTTCTGCAGTGCACAATTTAAATATTTTTTGTTGGATCGGGCCGTACGACTTCGACTTGAGTTGCACATGATAAATCTCTGGAAATAATAATAATTGATATTGGTTCATTGGATCATAATATAAATTGTTAAATGATGAAAATAAATTTGGGAATTTCTATTACAAGAATAATTGTTCATTTATTTTCTTGTTCTTGAGTTTTCAGTTATTCCTATATAACCCATGCTTCATTATAATATCGATATTTTATGGTTAGCCCATAGTAAGTGTCGGAGCGACCCCTCGTCAGTACTTCTTCGAGGTTAGGTAGGATACTTACTGGGTACGCGTTGATTTACATACCCATACTACACTTGCTGCACATTTTGTGCAGGTACATATATGTCTAGAGGCCTTGTGGTCACAGAGGCACGGTTATTGCGAGGACTTGGGTGAGTTGCATCCCATGTTACGAGTCCATAGCATACAGAGTCTCCATCCAAGATATTTACACACTCCTGTCAAATTGTATCCTAGACAGATGTAGTATTTTTCTACATTTTTCCTAGTTGATGCTCATACACTCGTGACACCATGTTTTGATGGTGGTTATGGGTTGTTTAGTAATGTAGTTGTGAAAAATATTGTCAATTACTCTGTAAATTTTATCTCTTACTATTGAATTGAAGGAAATTATGATTTCAAAAATACTAAAATGAGTAATGAAGTTAATCATTTAATTATTGGCTTGACTAATAGCGGTGTTAGGCGCCATCACGACCTTTAATGGATTTTGGGTTGTCACAAAATAGTTGCTTAACTCTGCCGCCATTTTGCAACCCGTAGAGTGATTATGCGGCCACATAATGCGCCACATAAATGCCCAACTCTGCAAAATATTTTTCTTCGAAACCCCCGTTTTTAAGAAAAATTTCACAGGGCCTTACAAGGAGATTGCTGAAGTTGGTCATCTGTCGGGGTAATCGCACCTGCAGAATTTTTATCGCAAGTGTGAGCCGAGGATGCGCAAAGCGGACTTTGGATGGGTGAGCTGTGGAGCACAGATGTGGATGGACCCCCACAGGTGCAGACCCGCACCTGCGCTTGGTGTGTCGCAGAAGTAGATGAGGGCATGATGAGCAGGTCCGCAGAAGCACGCCCGTAGAGGCGGGGTTGTGACCGCATAAACGGTTAGTTGCGTAAGGAATTTTCGCTGATGCGGATCGTGGACCGCAGAAGCAGCTAAATGTCCGCGAAAATGGAATGACTGGGCAAAACATATAAAAATAAGGGTTCGTGATTTTTCTTCATTTTGGATATTTCAAGCTCGATCTAAGGCGATTTTGAGGAGATTCTTGAGGTAAGTCCCTTGTGTTCATTTTTTTTTCTCAACAATCTGTTCCCCATTGATTTTCCCACCTAGATTGTGTGGTTTTGAGGTGAAATTTGGGGGTTTAACGCTAGGGAATTTGGAGAGTGTGATTTGGGTATTTGAGTGACGATTGGGTGTTGGATTTTGGTAAAATTTGTATGGTTGGACTCGTGGTTGAACAGACTTTTGGGTTTTGTGACTTTTGTCGGATTTCAAGACGTGGGCCTAGGGGCCATCTTTGAGCTGATTTCAAATTTCGATTAATAACTTCGTATTTTCTTGTGGAAATTATTCCTTTAGCTTGTATTGTATGCTAATGTTTGTGGCTAGATTCGGGTCATTTGGAGGCAAAGGTGTGTTGAAGTAGAGTTGTGCTCGTATTCAGGTAAGTAACACTTCTAAACTTTGTTCTGAGGGTTCGAAACCCCGAATTATGTGTTATATGATTGGTGTTGAGGTGACGCATATGCCAAGTGACGGACTTGCACCGTGAGAATTGTGACTCGTTGGCACGGTATAGTGGATCTACCTTGTTGATATCCGTGTTTTCATCATGTGATAAAGTAATTAAGTTGTCAATCATGCTAGAGATCATGTTTAGATTATATGTTGTTACTGTTGGGACCCATAGTGGTCGTTTCTTGTTGTTAACTTATTGTTATCACTGAAATTTCGTACTCAGTCACATTCATTAATTACATATCATATCTCAGTCTCTGTTATTCATTGATACATCATATCATTATTTTCGGGCTAGTTTCATGACATTGTGAGCCTGTTGATGCGTTGCTAGAATTCATGATTTTAAGCATTATATACCTTGCATTTTATGTTCTTTAATGATAAAATACACGTCGTATGTGCCTAATGGGGTTTATTTTATGTGTAGGTGAATTGGAAATGGAAACGGGGCTAAACGGATGCAAATACGTCGAAAAATACGTGAAAGGGGACACCCGGGCGATAGCCGGGCGACAGAGCCAAACAGCCTGACCCAGCCTGGCCTTAGCCAGGCGTTAGAGCCCTAACTCCAGGGGGTGCCTGGCATTAGCCAGGCCTTATAGCCCAAACGCCAGGGGGTGCCTGGCCTTACCCAGGCGTTTGGGCTGAAACGCCAGGGTCCCCAGTCGGCTAGAAATTGAGTTTTGACGGGTTTTAAGTGGTTCCAAGTTGGAATAGAAGTCTTTGACACGTTTAGGGTTCATCCTAAACATATAAATAGACCCAAAAACATCACATTGAGGAGACTTTTGACCGAGGAACACACCACGTTGAAAGAGGATTCTACTTAGTTTTTCTTCTTTTCTCTTCTTTTAGTTTTTATAGTTTATTAGTTCTAAAGTTTTGGGTGCTACATGAACGTTGTAGTTGAAGCTTGAATTATTCTTATTGTTTTATCTTAATTGGTTTGTTTATTCAATCTTGCGCTTAATTATTTAATTGCTTGATCACCAATTGAATACTATCTACGAATCTAGGGTTGAACTCGGGAGAGGGAATTCTAGATTGCATATAAGATTGGGTAGAGCAAGATCTTAACCCTTCAGGGGAGCGGATTTGCGGTTAGGATAGGAATATACCTAATCGCCTTGCTTGGTTATTATACGGGAATTATTAATGCGTTCTTGTTAATCCTGATTCCATAGGAATATAGGCGTTAGGTTAGCTTGAATAGGCGAGTTGTACTTCGGGAGAAGGCTACGAGCAATATTAACCTCGTCAATCAATAAACCTGATTAGAAGATTTAGGTCGAAAACTCAACGTGATTGTTGCCAACCCATAACTCTAGACTAGCAAATTACATTGAATTAGTCTTTAAGTTGGTTGTCTCTTTAATCTCTTGATTTACTACTTTAGATTGATTTTAGTTAATTATTTGTTTGAGTTTAGTTTAGTTGATAGTTAATCACAGGTCCCTGTGGGTACAATATCTGGACTTAAAATCCTATATTACTTGTCGACCACGTACACTTGCGTGTGCATTGGGAAATCAACCAACACCTGTGAGAGAGAGACTGGATAGGTTGATGACTAAGTGAGGTTGAGAGCCTAATTATGAGTGATATTTATGTGATCGGGTTGCATGCTGTAGCGGGTTTTACTGATCTCTACACCTTTTACCAAGTGTAGAGATCCAGGTGCTTCCAGTCACGGCGACTGCTGATTAGTAGAGTCATGATCTTTGAAAATTATCGAGGTAGCTGCATGGAGTTCGCAGGCCTTTACCCTCATTCCTCATCTTTATTATGTCTTAGTTCTTATTCTCTAGACGTTGTATTCTTTATCCCTATATAGATGCTCATTGACACCCCGATTTGAGAGATTTGTATTGAGTTGCGAATTTTATTCTATTTTTAAATTTATTTTCCTTAAATTTAAATGCTTCCGTATTTTCAAAGTTGTTATAGTGTTGGAACGGTTACGTAGTTGGCTTTCCTAGTTACACGATATGTGCCATCACGACTATTTGGTTTTGGGATCGTGACAAGTTGGTATCAGAGCCTAGGTTACATAGGTCTCACGAGTCATGAGCAGGTTTAGTAGAGTCTTGTGGATTAGTAAAGAGACGTCTGTACTTATCTTCGAGAGGCTACCAAACCCTTAGGAAACATCAATTATTGTATTCTTGTCATGCGAACCTATTGATTCCGGTAACTGAACTTTTGTTATTCTATTCTCTCATAGATGGTGAGGACACGTGCTATCGAACATGATGGACATCCACCAGCACCACCAGCTAGGGCCGTGAGAGGCCGAGGTCGTAGTAGGGGCAAAGGTAATGCTCTTACAATAGCTAGGGCAGCACCTAGATACCCATCAGTCACTCCAGCTCCGGAGCAGGTACCAGATATGATTGAGCCAGTGGGGCCAGCTCAGGCACCAACTGTGCCCATTGTGATTCCAGGCCTTCAGGAGGCCTTGGCTCAAATTCTAATTGTGTGCACTAGTCTTGATCAGGCGGTCTACGTTCCAGCTGCAGCAGCCACTTCTCAGGCCAGGGGAGGCTTAGACGCCCGCTGCTCGTACACAAGAGCAGGTGATGCAAGGACTTCGGACCCTGGGACACTACAGTTCAGTCGGTTGTCGTTCCTCAGGCCCATGTTGTTCCTGCTATGATTGATGATAAATAGAGGAGACTAGAGAGGTTTGGGAGGCTCTAGGCTCCAACTTTCGGTGCGGCAGAGTCGGAGGATGCCCAGAGTTTCTTGGCTAAGTGTCAGCAAATTCTTCGTACAACAAGTATTTTGGAGACCAGTGGGGTCTCGTTCACTACTTCTCAAATTTGTAGGGCTGCTTTCAGTTGGTGGAAGGATTATTAGAGGTGCAGGTTGGTCGGTGCGGCACCACTTACATGGAAGGAGTTCTCCGTTCTCTTCTTGGGGATGTTCGTGACACATTCTCGCAGGGAGCAACAACGCAGACATTTTGAGCAGCTTCGTTAGGAAGGCATGTCCGTGATACATTACGAGATGAGGTTTTTTGATATGGCTTGACAAGTAGTTTGGTTGGTCCCTACTGATAGAGAGAGGATTAAAAGGTTCATTGATGGCCTCACATATCAGTTACAGTTGTTTATGACCAGGGAGAGGGTATCTAATACTACTTTCAATGAGGTTGTTGATATTGCTCGACAGATAGAGATGGTATGTAGACAAGAGCGTGGTGAGAAGGAGCCAAAAAGCCTCGTAGATTGGGTGGTTTCAGCGGTGTTCCTTCTAGGGGTCAGCTTTACTAGCAGGGGGACATTCTTATAGTCATGACTAGACAGCTCATCCAGTTCACTGTGGTACATCATCCGCCATGGTTCATATAATGCACATCAGGGTTACCCATCTCTCAATGCCTTTCCACCTTAGAGTTCATCTCATGCACTATCAACTTAGGTTTCATCTGTACCGGGTCTTTCTGATAGTTAATCTGGTTCTCGGGGTCCGTCTCAGTACTCGCCGCAATTCACAGGGAGAGGTTATTTTGAGTGTGGAGATTCAGATCACATCAAGAGGCATTGTCCCCGCCTTTCGGGAGGTCCAGCTCAGCAGAGGAGTCAGCCTACGACTTTAGAACTCGTTACTTCACCACCCGCCCAGCCAGCTCGAGTGGAGCTCAGGCTGCTAAGGGTCACCCTTGAGGGGGAGGCCGATCAGGTGGCGGGAAAGCCCGATTCTATGCTCTTCCTTTTAGACCGAATGTCATGGCTTCAAACACAATGATCACAAGTATTGTCTCAGTATGCTATAGGGATGCCATGTCTCAGTATGCCACACGGATTCCTTTGTATTATTTGACCCTGGTTCTACTTATTCATATGTATCATTGTATTTTGCTCATTTTTCTAGATATGCCACATTAGTCCTTAGTTCCATTAGTTCATGTAGGCCTGTGGGTGATACTATTGTTGTGGACCCTGTATATTGGTCATGTGTAGTGACTATTTTGGGATTAAAGACTAGGTTTGATCTCTTATTGATTAGTATGGTGGTCTTTGACGTGATTTTGGGTATGCATTGGTTGTCTCTATGTCATGTTGTTCTAGATTGTCACGCTAAGACCGTGACGTTAGCGATGTCCAGGTTGCCAATGATTGAGTGGAGAGGTTCTCTAATCTATGTTCCAAGCAGAGTGATTTCATATTTGAAGGACCAGCAGATGATTAGGAAGGGTTGTCTATCTTATTTGGCCTTTGCGAGGGATGTTGGTGTTGATACCCCTACTATTGATTCTGTTCCGGTGGTTCAAGATTTCTTGATGTGTTTCTTGCAGACCTATCGGGCATGCTTCCCGACAAGGATATTAACTTTGGTACTGACTTGATGTCAGGCACTCAGCCCGTTTCTATTCCACCGTATCGTATGGCACCAACTGAGCTGAAGGAAATGAAGGAGCAGCTTCAGGAACTCCTTCATAAGGGGTTTATTAGGCCTAATATGTCACCTTAGGGTGCACCGATGTTGTTTGTGAAGAAGACGGATGGTACTATGAGGATGTGTATTGATTATAGGTAGTTGAACAAAGTCGTAATCAAGAACAAGTATCCTTTCCCACGTATTGATGATTTATTTGACCATCTTCAGGGAGCGAAGATGTTCTCCATGATTGATCTGAGGTCTGGGTATCACCAGTTGAAGATTCGGGACTCAGATATTCTGAAGACACTATTCAGGAACCGTTACAGTCATTCTGAGTTCATTGTGATGTCTTTTTGGATGACAAATGCCCTAGCAGCCTTATCTTGACTCGTTCGTTATAGTGTACTCTCGTAGCCAGGAGCAGCATGCCCAGTATTTGAGGATTGTGTTGCAGCAGTTGAGGGAGGATAAGCTTTATGCCAAGTTCTCCAAGTGTGAGTTTTGGCTCGGTTTAGTGGCTTTCTTGGGGGACGTAGTGTTCGGTGAGGGTATTTAGGTGCATTTGAAATCTGAAGACACAATTTAGGACACGTTATAGTCATTATGAGTTCATTGTGATGTCTTTTTGGATGACAAATGCCCTACCAGCATTTATGCATTTGATGAATAGTGTGTTTCAGCCTTATCTGGACTCGTTTGTTATAGTGCTCATTGATGATATCCCGGTGTACTCTCGTAGTCAGGAGCAGCATGCCCAGTATTTGAGGATTGTGTTGCAGCGGTTGAGGGACGAGAAGCTTTATGCCAAGTTCTCCAAGTGTGAGTTTTGGCTTAGTTTAATGGCTTTCATGAGGTACGTAGAGTTCGGTGAGGGTATTTAGGTGGATCTGAAGAAGATAGAGGCACTTCAGAGTTGACCCAGACCATCCTCAGCTATGTAGATTCGGAACTTTCTCGGCTTGGCAGGTTATTATCGTCACTTTGTGGAGGGTTTCTCGTCTATTGAATCACCCTTGACCAAACAGGTGCTCCTTTGAGGTGGTAGGATGAGTGT
The DNA here is from genome assembly GCA_005239525.1 of Nicotiana knightiana. NCBI lineage: Eukaryota > Viridiplantae > Streptophyta > Magnoliopsida > Solanales > Solanaceae > Nicotiana > Nicotiana knightiana. The sequence goes on along the minus strand of ML432101.1, from coordinate 184,641 downwards.
GAGGAGAGCTTTCAGAAGCTCAAGACTGCCTTGCCCACAACTCCAGTTCTAGTTTTTCTTTCAGCTTCAGGCTCTTATACAGTGTATTGTGATGCTTCTTGGATTGGTATTGGGTGTGTCTTGATGCAAGAGGGTAGAGTGATGGCATATGTTTCGTGCCAATTTAAGCCTCATGAGAAGAACTACATTATTCATGATTCGGAGTTGGCTGCCATCGTTCACGCATTGAAGATTTGGAGGAATTATCTCTATGGTATATCTTGTGAGGTGTTTACAGATCATCAGAGTCTCCAGCACTTGTTCAAACAGAAGGTCTAAATTTGAGGCAGGGGAGATGGTTGGAGCTGCTGAAAGACTATGATATATTTTGTATCATCCCAGGAAGGCCAATATGGTGGTCGATGCCTTGAGTAGGAAGGCAGTGAGTATGGGTAGTATTGCATTCATTCTTGTTGGTGAGAGACCACTTGCAGTTGATGTTCAGGCCTTGGCCAACCAGTTCGTGAGATTGGATATTTCGGAGCCTAGTCGGGTTTTTGCTTGTGTGGTTTCTTGGTCTTCCTTATATGATCGCATCAGAGAGCACTGGTATGATGATTCCCATTTGCTTGTCCTTAAGGACAGGGTGCAGCATGGTGATGCCAGAGATATGACTATTGGGGATTATGTGGTATGGGGATGCATGGTTGGATTTGTGTTTCTAATGTCGATGGGCTATGTGAGTTGACTCTTAAGGAGGCCCATAGTTCGCGGTATTCCATTCATCCAGGTGCTGCGAAGATGTACCAGGGCTTGAGGCAGCACTATTGATGGATAAGAATGAAGAAGGATATAATGGGCTTTTTTAGCTTGGTGCCTTAACTGTCAGCAGGTGAAGTGTGAGCATCGGAGGCCAGATATATTCCTTCAGAGGGTAGAGATTCTAGAGTGGAAATGGGAGCGGATCACCATGGATTTTGTAGTTGGGCTCCATGGGATTCGAGGAAGTTTGATCCTACTTAGGTGATTCTGGATCGGCTGACCAAGTCCACACACTTTATTCCAGTTGGTACTACTTATTATTCGGAGCGGTTGGCTGAGATTTACATCCGAGAGATTGTTCGCCTTCACGATGTGCCGGTGTCCATCACTTCAGATTAGGGCGTGCAGTTTACATCGCATTTTTGGAGAGCCGTGCAACGAGAGTTGGGCACCCAGGTTGAGTTGAGTACAACATTTCACCCTTAGACCGGTGGACAGTCTGAGTGCACTATTCAGATATTGGAGAATATGTTACGCGCTTGTGTCATTGATTTTGGGGGTTCATGGGATCCGTTTCTTCTGCTCACAGTGTTTGACTACAATAACAGTTATCAGTTGAGCATTCAGATGGCTCCATATGAGGCTCTCTATGAGAGAAAATGTCGATCTTCGGTGTTGGTTTGAGCTGTGTGAGGCTAGGCTATTGGGCACTGACTTAGTTCAGGATGCATGACAAGGTAAATTGATTCAGGACCGGCTTCGCACGGCGCAGTCCAGGCATAAGAGCTATGTTGATAGGAAGGTTCGTGATGTTGGTTTCATGGTTGGGGAGAAGGTTATGCTCAAGGTCTCTCCCATGAAGGGTGTCATGAGATTTGGAAAGAAGGGCAAGTTAAGCCCTTAGTATATTGGGCCGTTTGAGGTACTTCAGAGGATTGGATAGGTGTCTAACAAGCTTTCCTTGCCACCTAGTTTGCCGAGTGTGAATCTAGTATTTCATGTTGTTATGCTCCGGAAGCATGTCAGTGATCCGTCCCATGTTTTGGATTTCAACACGGTTCAGTTGGATGGTGATTTGACTTATGATGTGTAGCTGGAGGCCATTTTGGATCGGCAGGTTCGAAAGTTGAGGTCAAACAACATAGCTTCGGTGAAGGTGCAATGGAGAGGCCAGCCAGTTGAGGAGGCTACTTGGGAGACTGAGGGGGAGATGCATAGTAGATATCCACACCTATTTGAGACTTCATGTATGTTTCTAGACCCGTTCGAGGACAAACGCTTGTTTAAGGGGGGGGGGATATAACGATTTGGCTAGTCGTTTCGAGGGTTATAGCCCAGTTCCCTCATTTTTCTGCTCATTTTGTGATGTACAGTTATTATATGACTTACCGGGTTAGTCGGTTCGTGTCCAATAGGATTTATTAATGAATTGAGACACTTAGTCTCATAATGGAAAGCTTAAGTTGAAATGGTTGATCAAATGTTGACTTATGTGTAAACGACTCTGTAATGGAGTTCTGTTAGCTCCGTTGGGTGATTTTGGACTTAGGAGTATGTCCAGATTGTGATTTAGAGGCTAGTAGTTGGATTAGGCTTGAAATGACGAAAGTTGAAAATTTGAAAAGTTTGACCAGGAGTGGACTTTTTTATATCGGGGTCAGATTTGGATTTTGGAAGTTGAAGTAGGTCCCTGATGTCATTTGTGACCTGTGTACAAAATTTGGGGTCATTCTAACGCGATTTGATAGGTTTCAGCGTTGTTTGAAGAAGTTGGAATTTTCTTAGTTCTTTAGGCTTGAATCTATGCGTGATTTGTGTTTTTGATGTTGTTTGAGGTGATTTGCAGGCTCGACTAAGTTCGTATGATATTTTGGGATTTTATGGTATGTTTGGTTGAGGTCCTCGGGGCCTCGGGTTGATTGCGGGTGGTTGATGGATCAAGAGTTGAAGTTGGAAGATTGTTAAAGTTGGCCATCTGCTGGTGTAATCTCACCTGCGGAATTTTCAACGCAAGTGCGAGCCAGGGATGCACATAAGGGACTTTGGATGGGTGAGCTGTGGAGCGCAGATGCAGAAGGATACCGACCGAACCGAAAAACCGACCGAACCAATAATTTCAGTTTATGCGCTTCGGTTGTTAGATTTTTCGGTGGGTTTGTGATTTATATTTTATAAAATTTGGTTTTCGGTTCGGTATTCGATTTTAGTATTTTACTTTTTCAGTTAACCGAAAAACCGAAGTTTCATTGCAATATTTCATTACATTCGGGATTCGTCAGGCCTCCATTCCTGCCTGCTTCACATCCCATGAAATGTTGAGGTTAACTTTTGTATTTATAGAAAAAGCTATTTGTAATATGTAAATATGTAGCAATAGTCGTTCCGATTATCAGAACTAATGGTGAAAATAATAAAATGTTGAGTGTGTCTATATTTGGAAATGTAATGCTCCAGACGAAGACTGCAAACCAACTATATTTTCTCTAATCTCACTTTATTAGTATAAATGTTATTTAATTTTCCACCCTTATAATTTAGTGTTGATACCATACGGAAACATTACACCCACTCGTGCAAAGTTGCAATATATGTAAGATATCATATTTTCTATAATCACACACTTGATTAATATAATTGTTTTTTTCAAAAAAAAAATTATCACCATTAAAATTTATAGCTGAATCTGGGAGTACACAGAAACTTGCAAAGTAGCATTATACGTATGACATAGGAAAATTATTATTTTATAATTAAATTTCATGTATAGTAGATTATAGTAGGAATATTTGCTAACCACATGCATTTTGCCTTAGAAACTTTGTAAGAATTAATTATGAGGCTCATTTATTGCTTAAGAAAGAAGTCCAATTTGACAAGCCTAAAACCGAAAAATCAAACCGAAAATAACCGCACTAAACCGCAAGAACACCGTACCGCACCGAAAATACATAACTTCGATTTTGGTCATTAAAATCCCAAACGGAAAACCAAAAAACCGAATCGAACTCATACAAAATTGAACCGAACCGACCGACGCCCACCCCTATGCAAAAGCGATGCCGCAGAAGCGGCTAAATGTTCGCAGAAGCAGAATGACCGGGCAAAACATATAAAAATAAGAGTTTGAGATTTTTCTTCCTTTTGGACTTTTCTAGCTCGATCGAACGCGGTTTTGAGGTAAGTCCCTTGTGTTCTTTTTTATTCAATAATCTTGTTTCCCCATTGATTTTCTCACCTAGATCGTGTGGGTTTGAGGTGAAATCTGGGGGGTTAAGACTAGGAAATTTGTGAGTATAATTTGGGGATTTGAGTGGCGATTTGGTGTCAGATTTTGGTAACATTTGTATGGATGGACTCGTGGTTGAATGGGCTTTCGGATTTTATGACTTTTGTTGGATTTCGAAACGTGGTTGAATGAGCTGATTTCGGATTTTGATTAATAACTTTTTATTTTCGTGTGGAATTGATTCCTTTATTCTGTATTGATTGCATCGTATTGTTTGTGTCTAGATTTGGGACATTTGGAGGCCGATTTGCGAGGCAAAGGTGTGTTGGAGTACAGTTCTGCTCGTATTGAGGTAAGTAACACTTCTAAACTTGGCTCTGAGGGTTCGAAACCCCGAATTATGTGTTATATGATTGGTGTTGAGGTGACGCATATGCCAAGTGACGTGTATGCACCGTGAGAATTGTGACCCAGTCGATTCCATGGCACAGTACAGTGGATCTACCTTGTTGATATTCGTGTTTTCATCATGTGATGAAGTAATTAAGTTGTCAATCATTCTAGAGATCATGTTTAGACTATATGTTGTTACTGTTGGGACCCATATTGGTCTTTTCTTATTGTTGACTTATTGTTATCACTCAAGTTTCGTACTCAGTCACATTCATTCATTACATATCATATCTTAATCTCTGTTTATTCATTGATACATCATATCATCATTTTCGGGATAGTTTCATGACATTGTGAGCCTGTAAGAGAGAGACTGGAGAGATTGATGACTAAGTGAGGCTGAGAGCCTGATTATGAGTGACCTTTATGGGATCAGGCTGCACCCCGCAGCAGGTTTTACTAATTTTGATAGCGCTTGGGTTGAAGAAGCCCCTCCAGAGTCTACATACATCCCTAGTGTGTGTGGTTGATTTATATTGAGGGGTGGATCTTCCCTAGACATGAATTTTGTCCGAAGCATTTATACATGGGATGGATTGGCCCTACCCAATACTAAGCAACTGATGGTCAGTTGATGCATATATTTCGGGATGGGTCTTCCCTAGGCCGGATCGACCATATATAGTACTTAGTGATTGAGCATTTCGAGAGTGTGAGCACACAGGGCGTTTAGCATGGTGCACCACGTACAGGATGTGCATTGACATGTAGAAGTAAAGAAGTTATATTCTTCATATTATTCAAAAATTTATTTGCCTTACTGTATTGAGTTTAACTGCTGAACATGAAATCATGTCTACGTTTTCTGCATTGTTATATCTGTATTGAACTGTATCGGTTAGTTCGTCACTACTTTCAGCCAAAAAGTTGGATTTATTACTTATTGAGTTGGTTGTACTCACGCTACACCATGTACCTTGTGTGCATATCCAGGTGCTTCTGGTTACGGCGGCTACAGAGCGGTGGAGTCAGGATCTTTAGAGATTATCAAGGTAGTTTAATGGCGTTCGTAGGCCTTGACCCTCCTTCCTCGTCCTTATTTATGTTTCAGTTCTTATTTTCTAGACATTATATTAGACTTTATCCCTGTATAGATGCTCATGTACTTGGTGACACCCCGATTTTGGGAGAGATTTGTATTGAGTTGCGAATTTTATTCTATTTTTAAATGGTTTTCCTTCAATTTAACTACTTCCATATTTTCAAAGCTTTTACAGTGTTGAAACGGTTGAGTAGTTAGCTTTCTTAGTTCCACGATAGGCGACATCACGAGTGTTTGGTTTTGGGGTCGTGACATAAGGTCTACGTACGCACTACCCTCCCCAGACCCCACTATATGAGATTATACTGGGCATATTGTTATTGTTGTTGTTGTTCTACTACTACATACTAGAATGCACTTGTAAATCATCTCTTTTTTTCTTTATTTTTTAAATCCAAACTTTCGTTGCCCAATAATCCAAGAAAGTGAAAAATAATTATATCCCTAGTAGATAAATAAATGTTTAACATGTTTCCTTTTTTATAAATAAAAATTAAGTTCTATACTACAATATATGTAGTGAAATCAAATAATATTTTAAAACCTTTTTCATATAAAAATATTTATCAACATATGTTTCTTTTAAAAGGATAAAGTGATGGATTGGTTATGAGGGTATTTTTATAAATAAATAATTTTGTCCAGAAATTGTGGAATGTTTTAATACATCAAACCAAACAATGGATATGAAATATGTCAGCATAACTAATGCAAGTATAACTAATACCAACATTACTAATACACCATATTCAACATTAATTTTTTGCAGTCTATCAAACGACTGCTTAATCTCATTTCCTTTCATACAAGAATAATGGGGGGGGGGGGGTTGAAAGATTTCCCTTATTCATATCTATAAGTGACTTTTGCGACGAGTTTTTTTTTATGGGAATCTTACATAAATGTCCCAAATAAATCTCAACTTACCAACCTCTAGCCATTAATCATATACTTACCAAAACTAGCCAAGCACATATAAAATTTGAAAACCTAAATAAATATGGTTCTTTCTCTCAAAGAATCAGACGCAAAGATCTCCTTCCACAATTTTAAGCTTGATCAACAACATTAGATGCAAGACGAAAAGAAAATTTCATGGATGAGGTAGAAAATAAGGTGATAAAATAAAAAAAAAATATATACACATACAAATATATACATACACATACAAATATATATATATATATATATATGTATATATATATACACACACAAATATATATATATATATATATATATATATATATATATATATATATATACAAAGATTCCTAAAATCTA